>WSFP011367222.1:0-31989 GCA_009831015.1 Picea engelmannii
TCTGTATTCGTATCCACATTCCATTATGTCAGATTCACCTCTAGAGCCACCTGGAAGATTCCTTCTCTTGAGGACTTTATTGAATCCCTGACACAAGAGCAAACCAAGCTCATCAACATGGGTACAATCAAAGGTCCAAGGGCGCATGCACTCACTGTGCATGATGGCAGCCACAAATATCAGAAATCTAAATATAAATATAAATGGAAATATCATGAACATCTGAAGAAGGAAGGGTACATAAAACCCTTCATCGATGCCTTTGGATCCAAAGGGGAAAAGGGGAGAAAAGGGGAGAAATGCACGTACTGTCACAAAGGATTCCATCCAGAATTTGCATGCATGCAAAAAAAAATAGATCTGATGTCTCAAATAGTTCAGCAAAACAACCTTGGATATCGCATCCCCGAGGGTTCCAAGAAGAAGAAGCCAATAGCTCTGAATCCGAAGAAAGGCAATTCTAACCATGCCTTGATTGCCATCAACTCCTCTCCCGATGCTTGGATCATAGATTCAGGAGCATCACATCACATGGTTGCATCAAAAGTAGTCTATTCTTCATTGGATGCATCCAAAGGTCCTCCTATTCTGATGGGGGACAACTCTTCTGTCGAAGTCACCAGCAAAGGAAGGATTGAACTCACCAACGGAAGCTGCGAGAATGTGATGCATGTTCCAAACTTTCTGTCAACCTTCTCTCCATGTATTAGATGATGAATTCCAACACCAGAAAGAAAGTCATATTCACACCAAATTCTATGGACATCTACGACATGCAAACCAACTCTAGGGTTTCTACCGGTGAGGTAAATCATTAGTCTAGATTGTATACATTTTATGAATTCATTGAACCTGATTCTGCTTTATTGCTTACTCATGCTGATGAAAGTAGTAGGATATGGAACGAAAGGTTTGGACATTTGAATTTTTGATACATGCAACAGCTTAGTAAGCAAAGATTGGTTGATGGTATACCAGACATCCATTTATCCAAGGGAGTATGTGAGGGATGTGTTCTCGGAAAATACCCTCAAGAGAAATTCGACAAAGGAAAGTCTCAAAGAGATTCTGCACCTTTAGATCTGATCCACAGTGACCTTATGGGTCTTTTTCCACATCCATCTATCAGCAAAGCAAGGTTTGGTCTCATTTTTGTTGATGATTTCTCACGTTTTACATGGATCTACTTTCTCAGGCAAAATCTGGGGTCTTTCAACACCTCAAAGATTTCAAAGTCTTGGTTGATACACAGTCCGGAAAGAAGATCAAAGTCCTCTGAACTGATAATGGGGGAGAGTATGTAAATCATGAGATCCATAATCTTTTCCATGAAGCAGGGATTCAGTTGCAACATACAGTTCCCTATACTCAGCAGCAAAACGGAGTTGTTGAGCGGAAAAACATATCTCTAAAGGAGATGGCATCTTGCATGTTACATGCAAAGTCAATACCACAGAGACTATGGGCCGAAGCACTTAATTGTGCAACATACATCCAAAATCGATCTCCCCATAGATCTGTCAAGGATAAGACCCACTATGAGGCTTGGAGTGGCCTCAAACCGGAAGTGACCCACTTTTGCATTTTCAGTTCATGTGCATGGGCCCAGATTCCCTCTGAAAAGAGGAAGGCACTTGATCCACAGAGCACTGAGTGAATTTTTGTTGGATATCCCGATGGTGTGAAGGGTTATAGACTTACTGATCTTTCCTCGGTTTGGCTCATCATTGAGTGAAGTGTCCAATTCGAGAAAAGTGTCTCGCATGCACCTCAGCAGTCGCATGTAGACACCTTCATTCTTCTACCTGTCCGAGATGATGAGCATGCACATGTCGACTCTTCTTCAGACGAGAGTTTTGATTCAGAGGACTCAGATGATTGAGATTCAAAGTCAGTACAGTCAGATGCAGAGTCAAAGCATCTAGATGCAGTTGCAGAGCCAGAGCAGAGGCCCAAGTAGGCACAAACTACCCTTCAGGATGCAGGGGATCTCATTGGTGATCCAGTCGATACTAGGAGGACTCAATTTGATTTCGAGGAGCCTCGTGTTGCACTCACTTCCATTGAACCATTGCCCTCTGGGCATATTTTCTTGGTTCAATCTTTAGATCCACAGTCTTATTGCGAGGCTGCTAGAAATCCCTTTTGGGAATCCTCCATGTAGGAGGAATACAACTCCCTCCTCAAGAACCAGACTTGGGATCTGGTTCCCCTTCCTTCTAGGAGGAAACTTGTCAAATGTAGATGGGTCTACAGGACCAAGAGCGCAGAGGATGGAAAAATTAGCAGATACAAATCCAGGCTTGTTGCCAAAGACTTTCAGCAGGTTCATGGTATTGACTATAATGAGACCTTCGCTCTAGTAGCGAAGATGGATTCCATATGATTGGCACTTGCCATTGTGGTAGCCAAGGGATGGGAAGTCCATCAGATGGATGTGAAGAATGAATTTCTTCATTGTGATCTCTCTGAGGAGATCTACATGAAGCAGCCCTAGGGATTTATGTAGGACTCATCTTTGGTCTGTCGACTGAAGAATTCCCTTTATGGCATCAAGTAGGCTCTGAGGTCATGGTATGCTAAGATGGACTCCTAACTATTTTCACATAACTTTGTACGTTGTAAATCAAACCTGAATGTCTACATGCTCAGGATGGTTGATTCACTTCTACTTTTAGCTATGTACGTTGATGATTTGTTGATCACTAATTACTCAACTTCAACGATTGTTGTAGTCAAGAGGATTCTACATGACATATTTTTTATGACGAACATGGGTCTGCTACACTTATTTCTTGGAATTGAGATCATTCAGGATGCATCAGGCATCAAACTGTCTCAGGCCAAGTATGCATGAGATCTCCTTGAGAGATTTCACATGACAGACTGCAAGTTTGCTCTGAATCCTTTCCTATTAGGAGTCAAACTTGAGGATGGCGGGGAGACTCCACTAGTTGATAGCACACTGTATAGACAGCTAGTGGGTATCTTGTTGTATCTCACACACTCCAGACAAGACCTCTCCTATGCAGTTGGCGCAGTTTCCAAGTTCATGCAGAAGCAGCATGAGCTACATTGGAAGGCTGCAAAGCATATCCTTCGACACGTATAGGGCACCATCACCTTTGGGATTCATTATGCGGCAGACTCTACATTAGATCTCTTTGGGTTTATTGATTCTAACTGGGCTGGCGATAGCACTGATCACAAGTCCACATCTGGTTACTCAATCAGTCTTGGTTCTGGGCCTATCTATTGGTTGAGCAAGAAGCAAGCTCCCATTGCTCTATCTTCAGTCGAGGTAGAGTATAGAGGGGTAGTTAACATAACCATTAAGGCTATGTGACTACAACATTTTCTCACTGAGTTGGGCATTCGGTTTCATCAGCCAATCATCATCTGGTGTAACAACCAGAGCACTCTGAAGTTCTGTAGAGATCCATTTCAGAGGCAACGGATGAAGCACATCGAGATACACATGCACTACATCCGGGACTTAGTACACAAGGGGATCATTGACTTACAGTTTTGTCCTTCAACAGAAAAGACAGCAGCCATATTCACCAATACCTTCACTAAGCAGAAGTTTCATTTTGTGTGAAGTCGTCTTGGAGTGAAGGACACATTTGCCTAGAAATTGTAGTTCTTCTTTTTACATACATTGTACCTTGAGGAGGGGTTTTTCCCATGAGGTTTTCCCTCTTTCCTCACTTTATTTCAGTGTATCTTTTGTATTTGGGTACCTAACATGGCCTCGTTGTCAGGACCCATCATTTATTTTCACCATAGTGATGTTCAGGGGGAGTGTTCCTTGTTTATTAGCCATTATCCAGTCTCCTATATTTTAGGGGAGAATATTCCACCTAGAGAATATTCTCTTTCAATTGACACTTCAGTTTAACTAGTTGAGTTGAGTTTAGATGTTGCATTGGTTTTGTCACCATGCAACATTGGGATCATCACTAGCTAATGCGCACTTTCCTTGGGATCATCACCAGACTGGCGCATTACCCTTGATTTCCTGAGTTAACTCCTCGCTACTCTTTGTTCAGTCAATTAACTGAAGACTAGTTGACTAGTTAACTCAACTAGGTGGTAGTTCACTCCTATAACTGCCTGAGAGACTAGACTAGGTGGAATTTCACTCTCGTAACTGCTGGTGTGTGTCCACATCACTCTAGACCACCACTATGGCACATTGGTTCTCCTCCAGTGCGCACTCATTGAGTTATACATAGTATATCATGTGTAAATTATTCATTATTCACAACAGTTAATGAGAATTCTTTCATTCTTTCTCTCCTTCTTCTTTCTCAAATTCTCTCTGCAAATGTGTGTATTATTGTTTAGCTAGATCTATTTTGTGCAGGTTCAACACATTTACATATTTGACACCCTTTTCTAAAACATTTTTTTCAGTTGCAATGTTGAAATATATTTGACGGATATAGGCCTTGAAATACCTTTAACTATCCTTGAATTGTGTTCCTCATCTTGATGTGTGAAAGCCTTGTTGTAGCAATCTAGGACATCGTGATGCTTTTGTAGCCAATACATACCAATCAAGCAATCATATGACCTGAGTGGTATGATGTTCAAATCTACCTTAGTGTTGACTCCATTCATGTTCATTGCATAATCTTTAACAAGTTCATTGATTCTTCTATTGGTTCGAGTGGCTAGATGAACCAACAAAGACTTTCCATGCTTAAATATCTTCAATTTAAATATGTCAACAATTTTAGGATCTATATAGCTATGACTAGCTTTAGAATCAATCAAAATAGCTATGGGATGATTATCAATCTTACCTTCTACCTCAATCACGTGGGATTTATAATATGCTTTCCTATTATCCAAGGCTACATAAATCCTTAGCATGCTCCTGCCCATGTCTTCTATTATATTAGCTTCCTGAAGGTTATGAATAATACCCATCCTCTCTCCTTTATGAGGACAATATTTATACATGTGGCCCCCCTTGAATCCCCAACACTTTATAGGTCGTTGCCTCAGCCTTTTCCGCAAGGAATATGTCATATTGGGCTCATTTTGTGCTTGCAACCCTTGCTTATATGGTTGTGAGTTATTCCTGAAGAAAGATGGCTTGAATCCTTTCTTCCTCTAATGCATCTTGCCTTTATTTTTTTCATCCTAAGTTATTTGAAAAGTTAGACTTTCCATAGTCTACTCTTATAAATACTTAGCTTTTCTCGTGGCTTCTTCCAAATTCTTGGGCTCATCAAACTAAACTTTATCTTTGTAGAATGATGTCAATCCACTCAAGAACCTTTCAATTTTAACCTTCTCGTCCCTAATGAAATCTGCATACCTTAGGAGTTCCAAGAATTTATTCGCGTACTCCTCCATGGTCATGTTCCCAAGTTTAATATCAATGAACTCTTGCATATTCTTGTCATAATAATGTTTTGACAGGTACTACTTTAGAAAATACTTCCAAGGGATTCTATTTTCACCAATATGCTTGACTTGCTTCAACTGGTCCCACCACATGGAAGCTTCCCCTATAAATGATATATGGCGACCTTTGATTCCATATTTGATGAATAATTGTGCAACTAGAAATATTTCGTCATGCCCAACAACCAGGATTTTGCTTCTTCAATCTTCTTGTGCTTTCTATCAAATGTTGGTGGTTTGAGCCTATTGAGCTCTCCTTGCAAACTATCTGATTTGGAGACCTACTTGGGTTTCTCTTTGATTATGAAAATGTGGGTGCTCTTATGGTTGAATGTTTAAGTGAATGGTGATTCCTACTAACACTTTGTGAATGACCTGTCTCTTTGTAGTCATCTGTCCTATCATGATATAGGTGTTATTCAGCATGCCCTGCACTGGTTGCATGTCTTAGGTTGGACTCCTTGTTGATTTTTTGTTGTAGGTTATTCATGATATTTAAAAATTGATAATTAATTTGGTTTTTCTCCTCTTCAGCTCTTATTGGCCTTTCATTATCCACGCTATGGATTTTCACTTCCCTCTACAAGCTCTTCATCAACTCTATAGGCTCCACTCAAATTCTTTGTCCATTAGACTCTGTTTTTGAATTTTCCAGGATGATATTTAATCCTCTAATTCCATCTCCATGGTTGTAAGAGTCTTGTGCATCATCCATATCTTTAGTCATCATTTATAAACCCAATACGTGTCCTTCACATAACTCTAATTCTGCAAAAAAGTGCATGCAACAATCATTGTTAAAAGTATGCATATTGTAAAACATTTCGCTAATTCGGCTACATATCATTCTACATCTCAATTTATAAAGAACACAAATTCACCAGTCCAAATTTTCATTCTTTAGACACATTCCCCTCTAAATCAACTTTCTCACGACTACAATCATGCCTCATTCTGAGCTTTGAGAAAAAAGTTATAACTTTATGAATTTTCCCCTTCCTACTCAATTGTTTCTTGTTCTCACTGATACAATTTAGGTGAAAGGACATTTTCTACCACCTGTAGAAGAAAATCGGCCAGGAATCGGATTTTTTTTTGTTTCGGGCTCAAATAGGATTTATGATTAGAAATACATACACAACAACTTTTGGATTTGGAATCTGATGCTGTAGTCAAATTCTATATAAATATGGAATTGACGACTTTGTATTTTTACATTTTTTCCAAACTTAGAATTTTTAGCCAAAACTGGCTATCTTCCAAATGGAGTAAAACTGGGAAAAAAATTCTCAAGACAAAGTTGTCGGTATTGATGAGTAGGTAAAATGTTGAGTAAATAATTTTTTCGATATTTGTGATATGGTTTCCCTTTTCCTCCTCTGAAGATTTCAAAAATCCCCAAAAGTGTCTAGGAATAGAGGATTTTGCCCTATTTTGGTATCCTCACTCAAAACCTTTTTGAATTTTTCCAAAATCCTGACTGAGTATATTCATGCTTGTTTTTTGGACACTATAAAATTTTCATAATTATCTGGGTCATTGTCGTTGAGCACGACCCATATCTTTAAAAACCATTATTTTTGCATTTTTTAGAGAATTGAAGAAGAATTGGCCCATGGCCCTCACTAACACTTTTGTATCCCTCATCACTGTGGACATACCCCTTAAATTTCGTCTGATTCTGAGATTTTATGCTCATGTTGTGGCCAAAACAAGTTTTTGACTTTAGACCTTTTTTTATTTTAATAAAACTACCATCTTTGTTGATGTGCCCATCTGGCTGACATTGCATGGCACAAGGTTGTTGATGTCGACCTATCATCCCCTAATTCGACCATGTCATCCTCCTCCTTTCCCTTCATTGACGATCCAAAGATTTATCCTATTGGCAGTCAGTAAAATCCTTTGGATTAACGATTTTGGAAAAACTCCACTTTTTCAACAATCTTTGAAAAACTCCATTGGTGATTGATGAAAAAGTACCTTTTGGCAATTCGTCGAAAACCTTCTATCGGCCATCGACAAAAAAGTACATATCAACAATCGATCAAAAACCTTCAATCGGTGATCGATGAAAAATTATATATCATCGATCGGTTGAAAACCTTCTATCAAAGGTTAGCCAAAAAATATATGTCGACAATTGATCAAAAACATTTTATCAGCGATCGGAAAAAAAATTGTCTATTGGCGATCGGCAAAAAAGTGTTTATTGGCGATCGACCTAAAACCTTCTATTGGAAATCAACAAAAAAGTGTTTATTGGCGATCGACAAAAAACTTTCCATCGGCGATCAATGAAAAAGTGTCTATCAGTGATCGACGAAAAAGTATCTATCAACGATTGGCCAAAAACCTTCTATTGACAATTGACAAAAAAGTATCTATCGATGATCGGTGAAAAGGTCTATCAACAAGCAACGATTTTCTGTGAACTATGTTTTGTTCCCACTTCACCAAATTTCACTGAACTATGAAAATCTCCATTGGTGATCGACAAAATTCCTTTCACATTGTAGAACTCATTTAACTTAGAGATTTCTGACCAAAGTGGCACTGGATCTAGACCATTTATCCCAATATCAACATGATCTTGATCATCAATTTGTTGAACTTCGCCAAACTTCATCGAACTCTAAAATCTTCGACAATTTCCACATTTCTCCATCGACAATCAACGATTTTCTTCTTCAATGAACTAAAATTTATTCCCACTATGCCGAATTTTGTTGAACTAAGAAATCTTTCAACAAACCAAGAAATTTTTCATTGGTGAACTAAGAACTTTAACCAACTCGAAATGAATTTCGGCCCTTGATTTCCAAGTCGAATGTGATCTGGACCGTCGATTCACTAAACTCCTTAGATGCCATGAAAACATGAAATTTGATCTCCAAGGCCATTTTTTAACTCTGCAACTTGGAAATCGATGCAATTAATCATCTTTTTTACCATTATGAGTGCAAATTTGACCTAAAATTGCTTAGAAAGTTGGGGATTCCACTATGTTTTTACAAATTTCCCCAAATTCAACACATATCAAACTATGCAACAATGAATTTACCAAATTCGTGTTGGTCTTCAGTGCATACCAAATTGTAACATACCCAACCCCCTCGTTGGTCCATATTACTACCAAGTCGACTAACATATCAATTTAAATGCGGAAAACACATGCAGCATGACATACACACTCATGTTATTATCATGAATAATTTAAAAATGTGAATGCATCCATTTAAACATGCACAACAACCATTAAATGCACACAACAACATTCATACATATAAATTACAGAGTAAATGCATAGTTTATCATAACATTAAAACTATAAATGACACAATGATCAAAACACTTATCTTTTAAAAACATTATACACAATCGGAGACAAATGAGGGACATTCCTCCCAATTGTAGGCTCTGTTACACCAATTATTTCTTCAACATGTCACCCCTCAGTTGGGTCTATGATCCCACATGGACGGATAGGGCCATATAGGTGTCTACAATCCACTGTAAAACCTCAAATACCCACTAAAACATAGAGACGTGACTCATATGGCAATTCCAACAGCCCATCTCTCTTCCTCATCACACTACACAACTCAAGGGATGAGATTTCCTTATTTACACCATAGTCCCTCAGATAATATCCATCCTTTCGAGGGCTCCTGCATAGACCAGCCAAGAATCTCTCTATTGAGGGCTCCAGGAAATCTAGTTCTAATAGGAGTGCTCACGCAATATTTTCAAATTCTCTTGGATAATTTCCTCAATAGGAATCACTCATAGGCATACCAACCTAATTTTTAGAACAAATACCATTTTCAACAAGCTATCTTCCGTACCCACCATGGTTGGCCACTCTTTCCCAACGCTTAGCTCTATTTTTACTCACTTATTTCTAACTATAAAATTTGTGCTTCCTTCCTACTCAAAAATCCTCTTCTCCCAATCTTGCTTGACTCTTACTCTTCGCCCGAGGATCATTACACTCAACCCATGTTGTCATAATTGAGTTGGTTGAATTCCTCACCTAACCTCTTACATGAATTCAATGATTGAGTGTTTAATAAGTCAAAGGGATAAATGGATAAATGAAAAATTGATTAATCGAGATGGTTTAAGATCCAAGGCATATGGAAACCCCTCAAAATCCCCATTAAGCCCCCTCTCTTGCGGAATCGTAGCCCTCAATTACTCTAATCGTTACCCGTTTAAAGCCGATGATGTATTCCATCTTATTGTTTTTCAATGTACAATGTTTAAATATTGCATTGCTTGGCTCACATCCATTCATAATACTTTCAATATACAATGCTACATTGGGGATTAAAATTGGGGTGTTATGATTGTGGTTGGAGAAGAATACATGCAGAAATTACAAGTCGAATCACTTTGTTGGAAACCCTTGTAACCCATGTTGGTACCCCTTCAAGTAGTATCGCATCAGACAACACATGTATATGGAATCTCGCTTCCACATACCTTAAGTTTTATAGGAAGTCTCTTGGGTATACTTGGAACCAACTCTAGATCAATAGATTGATCGTCTTGTTACTATAGTACATAGAGAACAATATTGGGGGAGATCATTGTCTAGTACCTGGGTATTTGTGTCATATGACTAAGAGCATGATTGAGCCTCCTTAGTTAGTGCCTTGAGATATTGAGTCAAGTATTACCGTTAGACCCTGTACGTATATCAAAGAGCTATAACACTTGGCATGCCTCTCTTTCTAGGACCCAACAAACCCGAGCTTATGTAGTTAACCAACAAAATTCCCATGTCTTTGCATCCATAAGAAATTTGGAGATTTTATTGCCGCAGTAATAATCATTCAGGAGTAGTACTCTTGTAAAAAAAGGGGGTATGTGTATTTCCATCACTATCATGGGAGACTTGTCCTAAAATATTCCTTATGTTGTGTTAATCACATGGGTTACCTCTTGAGTGACTTTTTTTTGTGGACTCAACAATACATTATTAGGGGTATATCTCAAGAGATTCCTCTTAAGCCATAGGTTGTAGTGAGTTAAGTCAGGCTTAACCTTTTGATGCGATCTTAAATTGTCCCATCGTACATACTTGTAGCATGGCAGCCATTGATAACCAATGTTAGGACCTACACACCAAGCACCAGCAGTTTGACACAAAGGTTTCTCCTTGAGTTTCATTTAGTAAGTTTTTTGTAAAGGTTGAAAACCAACATCGTGGGGTCCTACAAGTGTTGGGACCTATATGTTCACACTTGGATATAAATATGCCAGATCCACACATTAATCCAACCAAGGAAGAATGCTCCACACATGCAGAACATGACACTCACACACTCTTCCAAGATTCCCATCGCCCACCCTTTCAAGTTCATAATTCATGGCATCGCTTTCCCAAGGTCGACATGAACAAGTTTAATGGTTTCAATCCCTTTGGTTGGGTTACCCAAATGGAACATTATTTCTATCCCCATGACATTACCGATGGTCCACAAAAAATAAAAGTGAGAGTCTCATATTTGGTTGTAGAATGTTGGCAATGGTATAAGAAATCTTATGAACGTTACATTGATTGGACCCAGTTTGTAAAAGTCCTTTATGCTCATTTTGAACGTGGCACTTACTATCTAGGACAAATGAAAAAATTATGCCAAATAGGCATAGTCATTGACTATATTGTAGCCTTCGAGCAATTAGCAATCTACACAATAGGCTTATTTGATTCCTTTTTTAAAGAATGTTACATCAGTGGTCTTAAAGAGTCAATTATAGCACATGTCATGATGCAATGCCCAAACACATGGTTGGAAGCTTGTGACAGAGTTAATGAAGTTGAGATGGTGGTCAATGTTGGTGTAGATCTGCAACAAGGGTGAACAAATCTACAAACTTTGTGGTTGTATCAAAGCTACAGACAAAACTAGGTGAGAACACAAGAAACCCTAGTTCTCTAGTGATTAAATTCCTTTAGATCTATGCTCTAAAGAAGTAGAAAAGGCATGCAACAAAAAAGATACATGAATAACACAAGATAAAAAGAATAAAGATTATGTATAATACCTAAATAATCAGAGTACAAATAGATAACACATGTGAAGAAACCAATGAAAACAGATGTCTCTTGGTGGCCTCTTTGCAGCAGGGTTCTTCTTTCTTTCCCGGATGTATGGTAGTATTGGCCAGACTCTCCTCTTGGCTGAAAGTAACTATGGTGAGATGAAGCTAAAAGATCGATGGAAATTTCAGCAATATCTATGTACTCTCATGGAAAATCATTATGAAAATGGTATGGCTCTCTTTATTTTATAGGAAAAATAGTGGTTATCCTTGATATGGTCAAAATAATAAAATATTATATTTAACCAAATCAATTTTAACCACTAATTTGATTTTTTCCTTTAATTTAAATAAAATAAAGAGGGTAAAATGCATAAAAGGGGATTATGACTTTAATTAAGTGAAACAACTTAGGAAAAAGGGGTTTTCCTAAGTTATGCAAGGGAATAATGGTGTGAAAGTGTGTATCTCAATTGATACATGGACTATGATGGTGCATATCGGTAAGGATTAGCCTTTTGGACTAGGTGTGTGAATAAATGGAAATAATGATCAATGTTGAAACCAAAAGACCCTCATTACCTACTCTCACCAGCCCTCCCATGGCCACTACCCCGAGTTCCTCCACCTCTCGACCATTAAGAATCCAAAAGTTGTATCCCAAAGAGATGGTAGAATGTCGGTGCCCCAACCTTTGCTATAACCATGATGAGTGGTATTTCAAAGGGCACAAATGTAAAGAACAAAAATTATGTATCGCCATAAGGCTTCTCATAATACATTCCTATTGAAGATATTGTTGAACCAAACTTGGAAAATACTACCCCTCCCATGGACAATGAAGACCAAATTTCTCTACATACCCTATGAGGTTTCTTGGCACCCCAAATTTCTCTCCATTCCCTATTAGGTTTCTCAACACCCAAACCTTGAAATTGATTGGATACATCAAGCATCGCAAAGTGATTTTGTTGATTGACAATGGCAACACCCACAATTTTATTCATGAGAGAGTGGCATAAGAAACCCATTCTTATTTCACTCCAATATCTAATTTTCAAATTATGATAGCCAGTGATGGTAGATGAAATGTGGGGGTAGATGTGAAAATGTGAAACTACAAATTGGTGAGTATCATATCAAAACTCAGATGTTTGCTATTGACATGGGTGGTTGTGATATAGTTATCAGGGAAAAATGGTTATGCACTTTGGGACCTGTCACCATGGATTTCAAGGATTTATATATGACCTTCACTAAGGAAGGTCATAAACATACCCTAAAGAGGCTTACATCTAGTTCCCTTCAAATTATCACCTCATATCATATGGAGAAGTTAATGAAGAAAGGTCACTCGGGTATCATTGCATAGTTTAATGCCATAAAAGTGTTGGGTATGTGTTATATTATTTGCATGGTTAGTACTAGTGTCTACATTGCGTCGGGCACGTAGGGGGCTAAGAGGGTGGTTTTTTGCATCCTTTTTGGGCAGTTTTTTGGCACATGGTTTCCGTCGATGGTTTTCTATTTCTGGATAAGGAATTAGGGTTGTTGACTAATCTAGGTTATTGGATTAGAGTTTTGGATGCTACAGGATCTTATATGTATATTGTATTGTAAACAATGTATGATGTGAATGAATATAGAATATGTTTGTTTTCTCGGTTTGGGTTTCCAGGAGAAAAATCTATGTGTAATGTGTGTATTTTCCATTATATCTTTTATGTTCTTTTAAAGAAAATATGTTTGCAGTAAATAATTGTACAAGGTTAAAATCTACAAAAAGTAGTGGACACCCCCCACAAGACATTCACCCTGATTTGTAGTTGGCCTTCTTCAAGCATCAATAGGTATTTGAAACAACATGGGATCACCACCTTCACATGGGGAGCATGATGGCAATCCCCTCATTCCAGGTAGTCAACCACCTAGTGTGTGTCCTTATTGACACCCTTTTCCACAAAATAATGGCATTGAAAAGATCATTCAAGAATTGTTGGAGGCAAGAATCATATGTCCTAGTTCTATCCCTTACTCATCACTAGTGGTCATGGTATTAAAGAAGGAAGGTAATTGGCGCATGTAACTTGATTTCCGGGCTCTCAATAAGTTAACTATCAAGGACAAATTTTCTATCATAGTTATTGATGACCTCTTGGATGAACTTCATGAAGCCAAGTTTTTCAATAAACTTGACCTTCATTCTAGATTTTGATTGTGTAGGTTTTCAGAGTTTGTTGTAATGCTTCTGAGATTTCTAGATATAACTTTTGTGAAAAGTTTTGAAATGTCGAACATTTTGAGGGAACACTCCACCCATTATTGGGGACAATTGCAACTTATGATGTTAAAAACGAGTGTAGTGGTATGGCTTTTAAAGGAGAAAAGAAAATATTTGACCGTTGAGAAGAGGAATTTTGTTTATAAGATATTAAGATAACCATTACAAAAAGGCCCAAATATAATAATTGAAACAAAAGTTGTTATGAGAAACCTTAAGATAATAAATAAAATATAATATGAGAGTTGAATTAATAAAATTATGGGAGTCAAATCAATAATTATGAGAGTCAAATTGATAATTATTATTAGAGTCAAATTATTAGTTATTGTAGATGTTGAAAGACAATGAAGATATGACCAGTGAGATAAGAATAATAAGAAGGTAGACATAATACAAGTAAGAAAAACATAGGATTAAATAATTATGAAAACTAGAAAAGGAGAATTAAGAAACACTACCAAATTAATTAGGAAAATCAAGAAATATTAACATGATTAAAAAGTATCCTTAAAAAGATAATGAAAAGAATAGGGAGGTTGAATTAAATAAAATAAAGAGGTAAAAGAAATGAAAGACTGGGGAGGTTAAATAAAGGGGCATGTGAAGGAACACTAGGAAGGGAGATCAAATTAAACAATATAGGTTTGATGGCTTAGGCAATGAATGACATGCTTCCAAGATTGGCTTAATTTGTAGTTGTCATCACAATTAAAATTATTGTGATGTTTCTCAATTTCTATCACTTTCTGAATGATTCAGGATGAGTGATAGGGTGTTGAGGCGAGGATTCTTGTTTGGTCAAAGAAAATTAGGTGTTTAGATTTGAAAGAGTATTCAACAATCGTTGACTTTGAGATATGATTGTGGGTTGCGTCATCAATGTGTTCTTTAAAATGTCCTTTAAAGGATCTGCCAGTTTTAAGATGTGCCACAGGTAAAAGGAATTTTGTAAACTCTTGGGCCAAGCATTGGGTCAGATTTATCTTTATTAGTTCCAAATAATTGTTTAAGGGTTTTATAGGGTTTGAAAATGGTTTTAATATTGTTTTTAGAGAAAATTTTAGATATGTGATCAGTGGTGTCGTGGATGTAAGGAAGAGAAATAAGAGCCAAGGGTTGGAAAGTGTTACAGGGAAAATCTTTGAATGGCTTGGGGTAAACCACAAAAGATGGAATGAAACACAGAAATGAACTCTAATCCTAAGTATGCTATATAAATGAAATGCTAACAAGACAAGATCAAGAACCTACCTCGTCTGGACGTTCGATGAAGACCATCGTTGAGCACGCAACTCAAAGCTTTATACCTGCACTTGTTCTCAACAACCAAGATACACAAGCATATTGTGATAGTATATAAAGTAAGCATATAAAATATCATAATCTATTAACATACATGACAAATACTCCCATGGAATAATAATTCAAATATTTTCAAGATATCAATTGGACGAGAAAAGAGTATTTCTATTAAAATAATCAACATAAGTATATAGGTGACAAACTTTTGTGTTGGCACATCTCGGGACAGAGAAACTAAGTCCCTTCAACTAGGCCTCCACCACTTCATTCCTCCGCCAAAGGCAAGCTCATATAAAGGAAACAATGAGGTTCTCCATCAAAGAAGGAAGAGCTTGGGGGTTGAACAATGAGTTCAGACTTTCAAGGATAAAGGGATGCAGACTCAATGTGAAGTGAAATTTCTCCAGAGTATATTTTCTATCAAAAGTTGAATTCTCCTCCCTTCCAAGGCTTGGATATGGCTCAATTTATAGCCTTCAAATGGAACTGAAGGGTCGATTCAGATAGTTTCCAGTATATGGAAGGTCAAGGATCATGGATCTCGTGATGTGACATGGAAACCCAACAATAATTTTTAATTTTGAGCACCAAACCCGATGTACACGGGCTCTAGTGGAGCAACCTGCATATACGCATGTTGTCTAACTGATAGGGCGCATATATGTGGAAAAATGTGCTTTTTTGGCTCTAAAAAGTAAAAGAGGGGACTTTAAGTCTACATAGGGGAATGGAAAGGCTACCCAAGAAAGTTTGCATGGGGTGAGGCAAAATTTTCTATAACAGATGCCCCCTAATGTATGAGGTCAAAGGAGTATATGTGATGGCCTAAATACATTATAATTCCCATAAGTTGAGTAATGGAGACTTAGCTGGAAGTGTTAGTTGCTCATGATAATATTACCATCCATAATGACTTTGTACACATGGATGCCAATTTGAATTACACTACGAATCCATGTGGAAATATACCAAATAGTTGTTCATGGCCATGAATAGGCAATACAAAGTAGACGCATTCCATAAGTTGTCATAGTCACGAACAAGACCTAGTGGAAACCAGTCTCAAAATCAATCTAAAGATATCTGTATACAATGGAGTACAATCTGAGCTCCCACGATCACTGAAGTCATATAGGTATTGTTCTGATGAAAGACAACAACAAAATAAGAATGCTACTACTATAAGTTGGAGGTCTTCTACCCTATCTATCGAAGGTGCAAGTCTACATCATGTGAATAGAGGAGTTTATGTCGAACACAATGAGACTTCATTTGATTACCAGTCATTGAGGTATATCGTTAACAAATGCGAGACAACTTACCGATAATGAAAGTGGGTATCAAGGCACCGAGTACATTCTTACAAGTGTGAATAAAGGTGTTGAGGTCGAACACTTGAAGAATCCATCGATCAGGAGACAGTGATGTATTCCCAACTGTCAATGGCAGGAGAACCTACCACTAATGACTGCAAGCCTCTAGGTACTCATAGGACTCTAAGTCTTGTTTCCAGAATAGATGAGTTGAATTCAATGGAAGGAGACTCGCTGAAAGGAGATCATTAGGGCATCTCTCATTAGTGAGCATGATGTACAAAGCAATAGCTTGATTATTAGGAGGAGTTCGAATGAATAGGATGTTTCACAAACTAATGACTTGTGCGTCTTTCGCATGCACCAGATGCAAGTAGTGCACGAAAAAGACCCTTTGAATACCAGCCAATAAGGAAGATTGTCAACAAAGGAGAGGAAACCACCGATAAGGCTAATGGCATCCAAGACATTGCATGAATCTGAATGTGTGAATAGATTTATTGTCGTCGAACATAAGGGAAACCCCCCATTAAGCCACCAATGAGTAGATGGTGATTGTTTGGTTCAAGGTTACCTACCCATAATGAAATTAGGACCAGGGTGCATGGTAGGACTACAGCTTCATGTCACTCTGAGACGCACTGAGGGTATGGCCGACATGCAAAGTCAAGAGTTATGTGAAATGGCCGACACAGGCTTATAGAATTCCTTTGAACAAGAGCATGAGACATATGGATAACTCAGGCAACATAGACTTGATGATGAAACTTCGTGATGTAGGAAGCATCAACAAACTCTCCATGGCAACTGGAAGAATAACCAGTTGAAGGAGTAAACTATAAATAATGAGCTCATCTTCCTAAGGTCTTGCTAAACCCAAAATTTGGATGATAGTGGACTCAAAAGGTTGTGTTATGTTCAAAGGTGACACGAATTTTGCCAAGATGAGATAATACTCATTTCTCGCCCGTATTTTTTTGTTTTTTCACAGACAAATAAATGTTATTATACAAGAGAGGAAATGATTGTCGCGAGTAAGCAACTAGTTCCAAACAGTGGAACATACCTATGCTCGATGCAAGGAAGTGCATATGGGGCATAGACAATCGGGGAATGTTTCCTCTTAGGGTATAGGGTGTCAAGCTGCAAAGGATATAAACAAGGCTCTGCTTAGCTGGTGATGCAAATTGTTGAGGTAAGAGGCTTATAACGAGAAAGCGGGAATTGGCAATAGGCTCAATACTGCAAGCAGGAGGATGGAATGCAATTATAACTTAACTCCAAAGAATGTCATTTTTCGTAAATTTAGTCCCCTTGACCCGAAAAAGTATAAAATAATACCCAGGAGAACTCTTCTAGCCAATGTTGACCTCCTTCTTCAACAAATTTTCCAACGGGATTGTGATCTGTGTGTATCCCCTAATAAACTTTTTGTAGTACCTTGTATGACCCAATGTTGCTTACAGTTTTTACACTAAAGTAGGTTGTGGCAGATCAACAATAACAACAATCTTCACAGGATCAACCAAAAGTCATTGTTTACATACTACATGACCCAACAGGATACCAAATGTTGCACAGAAAATACACTTCTTCAAGTTCAAGGAAATCTAGAACTATCTACATATGTCCAACATCAAGTGGAGAGTTTCAATATGGTCCTTCAACAAACCGAACATTGTCCAATCATCCAAATATACTTCTAGGAATTTATGAATAAATTATTTAAAAGTCGCGACAACAACTCAGGAAAATACTGTTGGTGTAATTTTCAATAAAAAAAGGAATGATTCTATACTGATAATATCCTCATTCCATCGCAAATGTTGTTTTATGCCTATCCTCCTGTGCAATCTTAACCTGGTGGTGCCCAAAGAATCCATCAATAAATGAGTAAGCTTCATGTCATCCTACATCCTCCAAAACTTCATTTGTAAACGGGATAGGAAATATGTCATGTAAGCAAGCATCATTCAATTTCTGTAGATCCACACAAATTCTGATTCCACTCGTTTTATTTTCCTAGACCACCATCGAACTAATCCATTATGACTCTACGACAGGTTCAATAATCCCATCTTCCAACATCCTATCTATTTTTGCTTTCACTTTTTGTTTATATATTAGGTTCAATCGGTACGGTCTCTACTTCGTTGACTTGGCATCCGACTTCAAAGGGATCCTCATCTTCGCTAGCTCCTAAGAAATCCCTTTCATTTCTAAAAATGTAGTTGGGAAAAGGTTCTGGTATTTGCGCAGTAAATCAACAATCTTCTCGACAATTTCTTCATTCCAATAATCTCCAATGTTTGTGAACTTGGGATTATCCTTCGTACCAATACTCACCTTGTGTGTTTTCAATGGCCTTGCATACTTGGTAGATTCGAGCTCTAGACCCTCTACTGTGTGCTCTTCTTCGGTTTCTGGCACTTGCAAATTTCTCGGGTCTTCATCCTCCTAGTCTTCTCCAACAACGTTATAACATTCCAAAACCTCTTGAACAATCACAAAAGATTTGGGTGCACTACATAAGGGTATTGGTCCCATCGAGTCTTCTGATGTAAAGATATTTTTTTTTGATAATCTGCAGAGTTTTGTCAACCGAAGGGGCATCATCTTCAAAATTGAAAGTTACTTCGAAGTTGTGAGTCAAATCTTCCCAGTATATTGTTCCCCTGCATACTTCTAGTTCTGTATACCGGTTCCTTGGGATCACATTCAAAGTGTGTACAAACAAGTGCGTCAATTTATGCTTAGGTATTGAACTCCATGTCATGGCACACTGTGTAAGATGGTATGTAGGACAACTCAACCCAATATACTTCTGCGCAATATATTCAGTTTATGTTTTGAACCTGACATGTAACAACCTTCTACATTGCTGCCAATTATCTATTCTATCCTTATGCACAACATACCACCTTGCAGGAGTCGCTTTCAGTGCGACGTCTAAAGCCAACAATCTTTGTTGTTTTGGTATCTGCAATTCAAATTCTTTTACAAAAGGGTCTACATATGTTAGTCCATCATACTTTGGGGGATCATGTACCTCAATTCTAATCCAGCGCAATGTGTGAGTAATATGAGCACATCTCCTTGTATATACTTCGTGTAACCTCTGTAGCCAATGTTCTAGGGCTTCTTCTACATTCGAGCACAAGAAATGATACTTCACCAACTAAGCACACCCTTAGCAGTAGGATTAACATAGCCATCCATCCGCGCAGTCACATTGTAAAGGTTATTGAGTCCTTTAGTATTGAATCCTCCCCTTACCAGTTCCACATATCGTCTTCCTTTTCTGGGATCCAATTGCGCAATAACTTTTTAGTCTCCTACTTCAAAGATCATTTGTCTCTTTTTCAGATCATTAATGGCGTGGTTATCAAAATCCCAATCGAGTCTAAGTAACATTGGATAGGGTTTACTATCATCCAGTATCTCAATTACTTCAAAAATTTGTTGTGTTGCGCACTCCATCAATATTAACATTCACCCCTGT
This sequence comes from Picea engelmannii, assembly GCA_009831015.1. NCBI lineage: Eukaryota > Viridiplantae > Streptophyta > Pinopsida > Pinales > Pinaceae > Picea > Picea engelmannii. The sequence continues at coordinate 19,877 of WSFP011367222.1, forward strand.
CATTATTCCAATCAGAATAATCTTGTGTTGATTTGTTAGCCTCAACTAAATAGGTGACTAAATCAACTTTGGTTTGCCCATTATCTCCCATGTCTGCTTCAGAAGGACATTCACATCAGATCCCAAATCCAAGATGATGTTCTCCATATCATAGTCTCATATCTGTGCATTAAGTCAGAATTCTCTATTCGTCCTTTTCTTGCATTGTACCTAGTTAATTGCTCATTTTGCAACATGTGCTTCTTTATCTCGCATGCACTGGTCAATCATCCTGTGCGACATGTTTAATGTAGTTTCATCCTTTATTAGTTCTAAACAACTCTTTAAGAAACTTTCCAGAGTACTTTCCTTCTCAATTGGACTTTCTGTAATCGAGTGGTCATAGGCTGGAGGCATGTCATACACAGGTGGCATAGTCGATATCGATGCTCCCTGTTTTGTTTCTAGTAGCTCCTTCCTTCCTTGCTTATATGTGTCTCTCTCTTTCTGAGGGACAAACGTTGGAGGAGGTTCTGTTGCTTTCCTGACCCATTGGTTGGTCTAATTTCCTTGTTACGTCACATCGACTCTTGTTCTTGCTCCTCTGTGCGTAACTACTACTACCCTTGGTCGATCATCGCACTCTTCTACTGCTGTCATTTGCACATTCTAGTTCCTTTTTTCCTTCCACCTCGTTATTAGTTGCGGATAGTCTTCCTTTGCATGATCCAACTGTCTATGATATGTGCACATCATACAAGGATTCTGACAATCTCGCGCCAAATGCCCAAGTTGGTTACAGTTATAGCATATAATTGATCCTCTTCTTTTGCAAAATCCTCCTCTTGCCCAACCTTTGAAACCTCCTCTTCCTCCTTAATTGTAGCCCCTCATAGTATTATATTTCAATACCCCTCCTTTTGATTCATCTTCCCCTTGAACTATGTATGCATATGAGATGTGTTCTCTCATTAGATCGAGTGTGTGACATTTTTGTTCGTCATGTCCTACAAACTTACAAAAATTACAAAATAAGGTTCTAACTATGCTTTGATACTTCTGCATCAAAGGATAAGCGGTTGGGTGATGACCCATTGTTCTACATATCTCACACCATACCCCTCCTCCTGTGGCTAAGGGATTCAGAGCTCCTATAGCCAAATAATCTACAAAGGTTGGACACTCATTCTTATGATGTCCATTTTTTTCTGCATGTAACACACCAAAATTCTTCGCGCCTTTTCTTCCCCTTAGGAAGCTCATGCAAATAAATTGTCAATGTTGCTAACTACGACTAAACCTTAGCCATCCATGTGTCATTCTCTCCTATAGAGGATGCTTCCAACTTCATTATGATATCTAGTGATTCTAACTGCGACATAATCTTATGTTGCATCAATGGGCAACGTATATGTGGTAACAATCCCACAATGAACCATTCCCTATGTTGCTCTTCTAGAACCTGGAAGGTCAACCGATCCATCAATATCTTGAATCTTTGATCAAAATCCCATACTAATTCATTCTGCAACTGCTTGATCTCTTTTAGTTATGTAATACACTATGAACTAGACATCTGTTTTTGGAACTCTTTTAATAAGGCTTGTATGATGTCTTCCAACGTTCTTGCTTATCTCACAGGTGAAGTGGACAGATACTTCATATACTAGAGTAACACGCGGTCTCTGAATGTCGTCACTAATTGCGCAATTTTTGTATTGTCATCTTAGACATTCTTCACGATCCATATTGCTTCATAGACAAATAAGTGTTGTTCTGGATCTTTTGTCCCCGCTTCATGGAAGACAGACATTCTCAAAGTGAGGTCTACCCCCGTCATTGTGTACTGTGCAATATCCTTCCTCGATGTCACTAACTAGGAGGATGAAGACCTTTATTATTATCTGACTACCTTTATTATTATCCTTGCTTCCTTCACTAACTGCAACTGTTCATGACAAAGTTTCATATCTTAGTTCATACCTTGGAGACCAACATAGAGTCGTGGGTTTGACACATAGTCTGGCCTGAGTGGGGCTATTGAGATGTAATGGATATCCTTCTGTTTGACTAAGCTAACAATCCTTTTCCTTCTCCTTCCTTTATTTGCACGGTATTCCTTCGATCTGGAGCACTACATCGGTGTCTCTTTCCTCAAACTCATTGTCTTGCCCTTCTCTATCAACCATAGTCCTCTTGTTACTATAACGAAATCTTTTTCCACCACTTAACACTCCAATCTCTTCTTCCATCGTACCTTCTTCTTTTCTTGACATTCTCAACCCATCTATTCCTTATTTATTCTTTCATGCATCCCTCTCCTCCATACACTCAGATCGTCAGCCCCCAGTCCCCCTACGCGCACGAAGGCGCCTAGCTACTAGGGCTATCATATTCCAACTTCATAACCCCCTTATCACACAACAACATCTTGACCCAAGCAGATAGTGATCTCAAATATCTTCCACGCGGACCTTTAAAGAACTCCCTCCCGACAACATTGTATGATTGGGTACACTCTATAGAAAACTCAGTAATATAACCCCCCAATACGCTATCCAACCAAAAATCAACTACGTGCGAGATATGATTACTTACGGTATTAACTTGTTGGATCAACTCAAGGGTCCAACTCCTCGGAAGAACAATACAAAATGTTCCATTCTTTTCAGCTGACCTTTGTAACCACTCAACCAAAACTATCGGGAATTCAATAAAGAAAATCTCATGTAAGTCTGTAAATACGTACCTCTATAACAACTGCTCCAAGTTGATCCAGGTTCTTATTCTGATCTCTAAAAACTCGCACTCCTTCGTCTCTAACCATCGTCCTATCTCTTCCTTAATCGGTCTCCACATTCCCTTTAGCCGCAAATCCTGGTCCCAACAACAGAACCATTTGTTGGTGTGCAATGGGCAAGCCCAAGGTTCAACGTGAATTTGCCAACAAAACCCTCAAATACTGGCCCTTTAGACATCACCCGCAAGCAGGTGAAGTCTCACCCGAGGTATTTATGGGAACTGTAGGAACCAAATTTCCGCAGTGATGAAGGGATGGGAGGCAGTCCTTATAACTATTCTACTTAGCATTTATTCAAGATTCCTTATATCATGTGCACAAAAACAAAGTAACATGTAACATATCCATCGTAACAGAACATATATTATATGTGCACAATAAACAAAACATCAAACACATCATAACACATAGACACCATGTTTAACGTGGCTCACCCAAGATGGGCTAAATCCACAACAGTCAACTTCTTATTATATTATTCAGAACATCCATTACAAAATATGTGCATTGCGCTCATACATTATGTCTCAAACATACCTAACATCCCGACACATACAAAATGTCTTTATCATTATCCTATTCGCTTTCACTAACTATCTCCATATCTTTCTCTCTCACCGTCACTCTCCTCTATCCCAAAACCCTTACATAATTATACAATTACAACAGGCCTTAGCCCATATCGATGGACCCAAAATGCCTAACAGCCTCCAACGGTCTTCCTTCTTTTGCACGCATTGATCCCTGCATGCAAAAGTAGACCAACTATCTTTCCTTCTTTTGCATGTGTTGATCCCTAGCCGACTTGTTGCTTTGTTGGCGTGGTTTGCGCAGTTCCCAAAACTGGTCCCCAAAATCCTATCCCAACACTACCCTTGGTCTTAAGCAACAACCATAAAAAGAAAGCGTAACCTAAAATCAATTAGACATTTTTCTTTTTACAGTGAACCAACATTTGCTAGGTTTAGGGCCTTGGAATAGAATTGGAGAGTAAACTCTTCCAGGCCACAAAACTCAACTTAGGAGTCATTAAAGAGCGTCAAAATCCATTCTTGCAACCAGTGTGTTGGGAGCCTCCTCTAACACAAGATTTAAGCACAATGTCGTATCGGAGCAATTAGGGAGATTACCCTTCTCCACTTATTTTGGTGTTTGTGATACTGCTTTGATAGTTACATATATGAGGGTTTTGTTGGTTAACACCTTCGAAGTTTAGGCTTAGTTACCCTGCCCTTATGTGTGGTCGAACTTACGACTGTTTTCCCAACCATTGATTGTTAGGTGGTAGCCTTAGTGACCTTTCCTAGGGAGCCACATAGGTGACTGTAAGTGGGATGTGCATGTAGTACTTGGGGTAGACATTCGTTCACGGTCTCAGCTCCCCCAGAGGGTGTCTGCCTTAATAAAGGGTACTTTCATCGGTCAGGGCTATTTCACGTAGATCATTGTAACTACTCCTCACACCTCTGCTAGCCAATCTTGTGGGGACTTCATCTCCCCCATAGGGTTGGTTTTTGGAGGGCCCCTAAGCCCATTGGTTTGTTTTCTGTTAACCTATATTTGATTAGGGATATACTCTTTGAGTTTGATTTTAGATCAGCCTTGGGTTGAATTGTGTTTAGATTTGAACATGGTATATTCATCGTGGTTAAACTACCACATCGGTACCATCGACTACGAGGACTTGAACCCATTACGGAAGAACAACCACCAATCAAGCGACGTGGGATAGTTAATGAAGACTTTGAAGGGCTTGAACTTTGGTTCGATGAGATTGGTTTAGTTGAGGTAGAAGTGGTAGATGAACGTCCTCCACAAAATTTTAATCCTTCATTGACTGAGCCAAACATACCTCTACTTGTCCAAGTAAGGGAAATTTTTAGTGCACCTTTCTCTTTGTTTAGTCACCCTCCCACCATGTCAAAAACGAGTGTTTTGTCTACTGTAGTTAAGCCTATGAGCCCATCCTCAACTGGGACAAGGGGAAATCCCCTAGGGAATATCCCAGTGATGTCTAGATTGCCACCCCTTAACTTCATTAGACCTACATCGTCCATACCATTTCCTACTACTCCCTCGATCTAGGGGACGCCAGTCGTGACATCCTTTCCATCTATCAATATACCCAACATACCTACGCCCATTCCTTCTACATCAATGCCCACTTCTAGATTATTTTCCAGTGGGGGGGTGAGCTTTGGTTTCAACATGGGAAGTTGAGCTCATTCCACGTCCGCCAATCCTATGAGTGGCCTGACATCATTAGGTGTGGGTGTACCTTTTGGATGGAATATGTCTAGTGGTTTTGGGGTTGTCTCTAGTCAAGTTGGGGGTAATAATACTTCTGGAGGTTTTAACTTTCCATGGGTTAGCACACCTTTCCCTGGGGCAATTTTTCACCTTGGGGAGGTTTTCCTTTTGTTACCACATCAGGTCCTGGGGGTTTCTTCCCTGGGAATAATTTCGGAAATGTTTTTCCTAAAGGGTCCACATTTACCCTTGGGGGTATCTTTGGTTATGGGAGCAGTCATGCTCCTGGAGGTGCCACCATCCCAGTGGGCACTCACTCTTCAGGAGCTCCCCAACCCTCTAGTAGTACCAACATAGGGGAACCGCAAGGTCCATCTAGGACAACAAAGACTTCACCTCCCTCCCAATATTCATTTGCATTGTTGCATTTCCTCGCACCATTAGATTTACTGGGTTTATCGATTAACAAACGACCCTATTTCCCATGACCCATCATGGCCAGCAATGCCTTCCAAGTTGCCATTGGATATTCTGAAATTCAACAAAAATCCAGGAGAGGACCCCTCCACACACATCATGACATATCATTTATGGTGTTCATCCAACTCATTGATGGATGATAGTGTGACGCTGCATCTTTTCCAAAGATTCTTGACCGGAGCCGCTGCCAAATGGTACATTGAATTAAAAGAAAGTTCCTTTAAAAGCTTCATTGACATGGCAATGGCATTCTTAATGCATTACCAATTGCCCATTCGATATGAGATAGGAACTAAGCTCTTGACTTCATTGTATCGAGATAATTCCACGCATATTTCCAATCATATACACGAGTGGCGACGAAGACGTGGGATGATTAAGACTCAAATTCCAAACAAACTCCTTATGGAGTGGTTCACAAAGTCCCTCTTACCACCCATTGCCAGAGATGTAGCTATGGTTGGGGCAACCACCAAGGAGCAGGCCAGTTTGTGTGCCCAACACTTGGAATTGATCTATTCACATGCTCCTAGATCATTGACAGATCCAAGGAAGCTAAACCCAAGAGCCCATGCTGGTGGTGTGGTTGGTTTTGTTTCACATGCCTCTATAAACTAGTTAGCTGATCATATGGGTCAAATGTCCATTAAGTCATACATGTCAGCTTCTAGTACTAGTGCTCAAACTGTTGCGGTCCCTACTTAGACTTCGAGGTCAATTCGATGCAGTCCATGCAACCAAAGAGTCCTCAACAACTTGGAGGAAAGAAAAAGAGGAACAAGAAAAATAATTCCAACAATGAGAAAGGGACTGCCTCTACCCAAACCACCCAGAAGGGGGCACCAAAGAGAAGCGAAAAAGTTGATTTCCCTACATGATTTGTGGGGAAGACCAACCTACTCACTAGTGCCCTTTGAAGGATGAAGTCCATATATTTTTGGTACAACAACGGGCCTCCTAGTAGCATGTTGTCTTAACCCATCCTTTCTCTCCACAACCACAAAATATGGTTACCACAAATTATGCCTCTTCCACAAGGGTGCATGGCAGGTACCACTCATCACGAGGGGTCTTCCATGAATGCTTATGTGCTCATGTGTGACCACATGGTCAACTTGCAGACTTGGGCCAATAACTATGACATTTCTTATCCTTCCCATACCACCCCAGAAGCAACATCTTCACCCTGGCCTAATGGCCCTCTTCAGATAGAGAAGCCATATTTTGACGCACCGCTTCACCCCCCGAAGGGCGTTCTTCGACATATGACACATAATCCTAACACACGAGCTACCCACAACTACAATAATCTGGAAGACTTAGCCCAAGCACCATGTGCCATATATGCGCTTGAAGTCCTCCAAAGCTGTGCAACGCAGCGAAAAGCCTTGATATCTTCCATAGGCGGGGTTGATCCCTCAAAGTCGAGCTTGATGACCTTTGACTCATCTCAGGTTACTCATAGACTCTCCCATCAAGTAGCCTTCCATATCAAAGAGAGAACGATGGGCAAAAACATCTTCAGAACAATTGTTGATGAAGAAGCCTAGACTTGTATCATGTCTATCTCTTGTTGGAAACCTATTGGCTTCCCTAAACTTGATATGTCTGCAACACTATTGAAAGCATTTGACAAACACATGTTCCAACCCCATGGAATCATCACCGCCTTACCCATCGAGTTAGGTGGAAATATTGTTTTTGTTGCCGTAGAGGTTGTCGACGGACCACTTGAGTACAATTTGCTACTCGGGCGTACTTGGTTCTACGAGATGACTGAAGTTGTCTCATCGGTCTTTAGGGTCATACGCTTCCCTCACCAAGGGAAAATAGTTACGATAGATCAACTTACGTTTTGTACTCTAGACCTTGGTTCCAATGCGGGGTCAAATGTACCCTTTGTCAGTGATACCACACAATCTTATATGCACATTGGTGCAAGGATGTTCAAAGATCCTTTGTTGATGGGAATTTTTCCCCTTCCTCCGTCGTCTCCCACTGCAACTATCGCTCCTATAAATATGATTTTGTCCTTTACCAGTGGATCCCTTGGCCATGCTGATCCTTGGGTGGTACCTTGTTATGAGGATGTTAAATCATATGGAGCTTCCATGCCGCTTACTACGGTCAAGATTGTTGATTTGACAATCCCATCATCATCTGCTAATATTGGTCAGAAACTCCATCCTCATATGGAGTGTGATCAGTCTACTCCACCTGCATGGGTTGTTGACTCTTCGTGTTCACATGATTTTCTAGATATTGATTTTCCTTCAAAAGAGGCCATCTTGGAAGTCATGGCTTCCATAAACAAGCCCAGGGAAGATGAGCATCATCGAGAATCCATCCTCCCTGATTTAGAACCAACGAGAGTTAGCATGATGAATCTTGATCTGGGACTGGGGGAATTTGCTCAGGCATCCACTAAAACCCCTAGTCTTAACCCTTTTTCGCCTCGGATATATTTTGTGAAACTTGCCACTAAATTCTCTACTTCTCCTTCCATCGAAGATATGTGTTTTGTACCTCTTTCATGTCTTGATGGATCCCATCAAGGAGATTTCATAGCTCACAAAACCACTCATGATGAGTATCTTTGGCCGCAAAAATTCGTCACTATGTGGCATGGACCTGGCATGGTAAGCCATATGATGTTGGCAATGGCTCATGAGTTCATCAATTATGAAAAATATCCTTGGCCTGAGCCTAGAAATGGGCTCTACTCGGTGTAAAGAATTAAGATGCATAGTTCCTTGTACATAGGTGTGTGGTGTGAGTGTTTTTTGTTTTGTGTATATCATATCCAAAAAATCCAAAAACATTTTATTTTTTGAGATTTCACTATGTGTTTTGACCCTCAGAATCTAGTTTACATGTGTTGATAAGGTTACGGGGATTTTTTTTACGAAGATGGCGATATCCACTATACTTGAGGAATATATTCTTAAATTGTCATATATGGATAGGTTTTTTCCCTGCATTTCCCGCTTTGCATTATTAACCATCCATATTGCCAACATTATGCCTTAGGTTTGAAACTGATCGATTGCAACCTTAGCCACTCCTTTTGCGCGTTGTAACTGGTCCAATGGTGCCTACCCATCATGGGCACCATAGTTAGCACCAGGATTCCCATTCGGTGCCCATGTTGCATTTTCCCGTAGGCCTCAGGCCCCTCCTTTAGCCCCACCATGACTTGAAGATCGAGCCTCATTTTCCTCTCTTCGTCTATATTCTAGCCACATCTCGTGGGGGTTCCCGAAAATTGTTATTGTTTCTTAATGGTCGCCTATGCATCTGTTACTCGTGTTATGCTTCCCACTGTTGTTTACCCATATCTTGCTTACCACTATGCAGTAGCCTTGACCATCCGCCTCTTGCATTATTTGGCCTTCATTTTGCACCTACCTACCCAAGGAGAGAACAAATATTAAGAGTTGATCTCACTCGCCTATACCATTTGCATCCATTTTGCTTAGGTTAATTCCATGTGCATGGAACATAGGAGCTTGTTATTAAGCCACTTGTTCTCTCCCGCCGAGTATACTTTTATCTCTTTTTCAGACTCACTAAAAGACACGAAAAAGACACATCACGAGTATACTTTTAACTCTTTTTCAGGCTCGTTAAAACTAAACGAAAAAGACACACTGAGCATACTTCTATTCCTCTTTCGTGCTCATTAAACCATGAAGGAAGAAAAAAATACAACAAAAAAAAGTGGGGGGTTTTCACCATTGGTCTATTCTCAAAATGGTAGCGTCAGTTGAGTCACCCTTAAACATGACACCTATTTGAGTCCTCATAATACAATAGGGTTTTAGCTTTCCTAGGAGTCGTCCCAGTAATATGAGTCCAAGATATTCCTCTGACTGGTTACTCTTCCAGTCATCATGGAGAGTGCTTCAATGCCTCCTGCGTTGTTGCACTATATTCGTTCAACTCTTGTGTCTTGCTGCTAAATCACCATTGTGTCGTGCTATATGTTCAAGGGAAGTTTAAGCCTGAGTCAACCATTTGTTGTTTTGTTGAATTTATGTGTCAACCATCTTTGTGTCAGTTGTACTTTGTGATACTCTCTCTTTACATCATCTCTCGGTGTATGTTTCATGTCAATTGATGGGGGATACATTAAGGCCCTCCTTCGATGGATCTCTTCCTATCAACTTCAACAAATTGTCTAGGAGAGGGATCTAGAAACCAACTAGTACCTTGGAGCTTGCAGTTCTTAGTGGTAGGCCTCCTCGTGATCGACAATGAGTTCACATCATTGACTTCTGATCGATTAATTCTATGAGTGTTCAACATTAGATCCTTTATTCACACTCGCTAGATTGTAATAGATACCTTGGGGTTCATCTTCATCATTGGTGGGTCCCCTCGCGTGTGTTAACAATTTACATCAATGATCGATAATTAGATGATTTCTACCATGCTCGACATCAACTCATCTATTCACATGTTGTAGATTCGTACCATTGGGGTTTGAAGACCTTGGGTTTGGGGCCACATCATTCCTTCACAACATCCCCTCCCAAATTGCGATGGAGTATATCACTTATCTATGTGTACTTTGAAGACTTCAACAACACTCTCCTTAGTGCTCGTTGTCTTCCTGATATCTATATGTTGTGTCATAGATCCATGTTGTATTTACTAGTGGCTATGATTGTGTTCATGACATAGATCCACATTGTATTTGTTTGTGGATATGATTGAGTTTATGACGTAGATCCACATTATATTGTCTAGTGCCTACAGTCTTATTGATGACATGGATCCACTGTGTATTCTTTCATGGGCATGATCTATAATTTCTATCATCGATCCACTATGTATTCGTTCATGGCCACGGTCTAGCATTTCATATCATGGATATGCAATGTATTGTTTGGCGGCCATGCTCATTCAACGTATGAGTATGTATACCTAGGGGATGGTCTATTTCTACTCTCATCCTTGGTGTTTGATTGTAGGACTTATTTGACTTCTGAAACTTCTTTTCTCTCTCCTCACATTGCCTCACAAAGATGTTATTTTATTGTAATGTATTTCGGCCATCCATTCCTTTCCTGACCTCACACATTAGGGGAAATTTGTTATAGCCTTAATTTCCACCCTATAGGCTAGAGAGTAATCCATAAGAAGGTAGAAGCCAAAATACATCTTTTGTCTAAGGTTTAGCCCATTTTTGGAGATCCTCACTGGACACTTAGTAGACAACAAGCAAGGACCTCGCTAGTCACTAGTAGCTCAACAAGCAAGGCACTGCTAAACTTATAGAATCAAGGAGTTATGAGGTGATAAGCGAGGGATGAGTTAGATATTCATGGCAAAGGCCCAAGAACTCACATAATTTGAGTCTCTAGTGGTCTCTATAATATCTAGAAGCTTCTCCCAAGCATCCTCCAAGAACTATATAACAAAGGTAAGCCTTGGGAAAAAGGAGGAAGAATTCAGAGCATTGTTATGCTGTCCAATTGCAGAGGTACCTGTTCTACCTAGCACAACCATAAGTTAGTGAATCCTAGCCTGACTAAGGATCTAAAGGAGGAGCAAGGAGCATGGAGGTCAGGGGAGAAAGCATAAAAAACCAAGGTATGAGTTGATGTATTACTCTTACATTTAATAACATATCGTTGGTTTTCCTCCATATTACTTGTATTTGTTTCATGAGTGGTTTGGATCTGATCTCATAATTGATAGATCAAAGTAGATCTAGTGAAATTGATCATTCCTAATACTAGAGAAAGAAAATGATTGGTAGTGTTTGTTACTTATGTGCAGGAAGCAGGTGATAAGAGGTGGAGCTGGAGCTACAGATCTACATCAACCAAGACATATAGGAACAACCTTCAAACAAAAAGGTATGTTGATATTGTTGGATTACTGAGAGGGGGGGTGAATCAGTAATAACGTAATTATAATCTTTTTTCTTCAAATGTTATATCAATGTAGAATTATTATCCAATAATGAGTAGTAATAAATAAACAATCACACACATACACAGTACACCAATGTTTTACGTGGAAATCCAAATCAGAAGAAAACCACGGAATGCTTTTTCTTATATGTCTTGAAGAATTACATTCATTGGAAGCACCAACTTCCTTTGTTTTCCAGCTGCAACTGGAAGGAGGCTCCAACCCCCTAGTTTCTCAGGCTACAACCTGAGGGAAGCTCCAACTCCCCAAATCTCTGGCTACAACCAGAAGGAGGCTACAACCCCCAATGTTCTCTGGCGACAACCGGAAGGTGGCTACAACTACCTGTCCTTGCCTCGTCCTACCACCCTGAAGTAGAAGTAGAATGAAGGAACCACTGTCACACTATCACTGTGAGATATACCGCTGTAAACCTGTACCAATAAATATGAACCATGCATCAACCTATACCTCAACCTGTAATCAACCTGTACCACAAACAAGTGCATCAACCATGCATCAACCTGTAATCAACGTGTACCATAAACAAGTGCATCAACCATGCACCAACCTGTAATCAACCTGTACCATAAACAAGTGCATCAACCATGCACCAACCTGTAATCAACCTATACCATAAACAAGTGCATCCAACCATGTACCAAGTATGTACCAATCA
>WSFP011367223.1:0-31989 GCA_009831015.1 Picea engelmannii
TCATCAACTCTGCTGCTCAGAGGAGGCTAATACATCATCTTCATTTATGTTCTCATGATGATGCACCCAACACTTTTGTATTTCACACGTTCACCTTGTGCTCAGCCACATGCATGTCCTAACTCAATAGATCGCCTTTCCCACTGGATAATCATCTGGAGTTCTTCTTAACTCTCTGAGTGGAGGAGGTCATATATACATTCCCAGCTCTGTCTTAGGCAAGAATCACATACCCTTCTTAGGGGATTTCTCTTAGGTTTGTAAGCTGAGAGAAAGAATTCACATAGATGCAATGATCCACACCTCACAGGTTTTTAAGCTGGATAATGTCTCACATAGTTGCAATCATCAACACTCCATCTCAGCTAGGGAGGAATTCTTTATCATGCCAAGTCTCACACATATGTATTTTGAATTTTGTCTTGGCTAGAGTTATCGACACTCCCTCTCAACTAGGGAGCCATTCTTCACGAAGTTAACTTGGTGAAGATATCTGCAATCTGCTCATGTGTAGGAAGGTATTGCATGTGTACGATTTTCCTTTGCATCATATCTCTGAAATAAGGATATTTCATCGTATTTCGATCCATCAGGAAACATTGGGTTCTCAAGGAGATTTACTCACGACTCTTGGTTATCATCATAGGATCCATCTTATGGTCAAGTAAATATGTCAGAAGATTTTGAAGCCACATTGTTTCACGCACTTGATGCTTATATATTTTGCCTCTATGGTACTCAAGGCTACATAGTTTTGTTTCCTGCTGTATTAGGAAACCATGTAAAACTTCACGATAGAACATCAACCGAATGTGCTTTTCCAATTCACTGTACTTTCTGCTCAATCTGAATTGGCATATCCTACAAACTCAAGTTTATACTGGAGGCATATCTTAGGCCATATCTAACTGTGCCTCATATATATATCAATACATGTTTTGTTGTTTGTCTAGTGAGTCTGTCTCAGTTGACTCGTGAAATCTCTATTGATATTATGGTAGTTGCGAGAGGTATTTACCTCCATGTGTAAACCTAACAAGAATAGAATACTCTGGGAAGCAAGAAGAAACACTAATGAGTTGGCTAATAACCCTAGAAGACTTGTCAACTCAAGAAGATAATTTGTATTAGGTTAATAGCCTCCAAGAGAAGAAGTTGGCTAGAAGAAATAATATATACAGAATAGAAAGATACCTAGAATGAGAAGTTGGCCCAGGCAGTTAGCCAGAATCAGTATAATTACAGGAGGCCAGTCTTCATTCTGGCAGGGCATTCTCAGATTTGCAGAGTAGCACTTGTGCGCACTGTAGTTGCCCAATTTGTGCACAAGTTTGGAGGAGAGTTGTTGTTGCAGCTGCTATAGCTAGCAGTTACGCTTTGGCTTGGACTATCTCTTGGTTAGGGTTTGGACTATCTGACCAGCTCTTGTTGGTGCACTATCCTTTGGGAAAGGTGTGCTACCCTTTGTTTGGCTATATAGCCTAGGGTTTGCTTCTGAAGTGATTCTCTGTCAAGGTTAAGGTGCTCGGAGGGTGGCTTCGGCCTATGGTTGGGTGACAATAATGATATTGTCAATGGTAAAATGAGCACATCCATTATATTCTAAGAGGTTATGGGCCCACACCTCCTTCATTCAGTCTAACTGCTGGAAGGAAACATATCCGTGAGGATATTAAGCTCATTGAAGAACTGTCGCTAGGGTTTCTAGCAGGAGCAGTCACTAAAGCACTACCGCTAGGGTTACTAGTAGGTGCAATTACAGAAAACCTAATCCTCTCGTTGAGGCACCTTAAGTGAAGGGATTGACCTAATTTCCAGACAAATCAGTGCGCCCTAGCCTAGCACATCTCCTGATAGTCTCAGCAAGCCAAGACGTCAAGTTTGAGTTTTTGGTCAAATCTAGGGTTTGACCAAGTCAAAGCAACCATGAATTATTCTATGAAGTCAGAAAACAAGTTAGATGGAGCCTCTAACTTCAGAGTGTGGAAGACAAGGATTGACCTCATCCTTTCCAAGAATAAAGTGATGGATATCATGAAAGGAAAGATCGTGTAACCAAAGTTTGAAGAAGGAAAAGAGAAGGAACCACATAACGTTGCAGTTATGGAGAAGTTTGAAGACGGTGACATCAATTCCATGAGTATCACAATGGACTCTATAAAAGACCACTTGATACCCTACATCTCCCATCTTGACTCATCGAAGAATATGTATGATGCCCTAACAAACCTCTTCTCAGTAAGAAACATTGGACAAATAATGAGTCTGAAGAATGAGCTCTGTGACATGAATATGAATGATGATGATAGCATAACATCATACTTTGTGAGGATCTCCTAGTTAAGAGATCAACTAAAAACTATTGAAGAGATCATTTCAGAGAAGGAATTGGTAAACATTGTACTCAATGGTCTTCCCAAGACATGGGATGCATTTGCCGCAAGCATGAACACAAGGAAGGAGTATCCCACATTTGAAGAAATTTGGACTTGTTGTGCTCAAGAAGAATCCAGGATCATGCAAAAGAGAAAACGCAAAAGAAATACGATAATCAAGCCTTCACAACAAGATTCAATAATTTTAGGAACAAAAGGAAGTTTGGTTCAAAGAGGAAGACAAATCAAGAGAAAGATATTTCAGAAATACAATGCTTCAACTGTCGAAAGTATGGTCACTACAAGAATCATTTTCCCGAGCTAAAGAAAAGGAAGGATAAACATGAAGCATAAGTTTCCGAAGAAAAGGAACCTATAAAGAAGACTAAGAAGGATGAAAGAGACTTCTTCTTCTGAAGGTAATAATACTCTTCGTAGTTCTTGTACATATCCTGTTTTCATCGTCTCGATACATATCTTGTATATCTATCTCTTGGAAAATAATGTGTTCCAAGAGGAACTATACCTATGGAAGAAAAACAAGATAAGGATTTCTATCATTATACAAGGATGAAATACATCAAACAAATCATATGGAAGCTATTACAAGATAAGCCGAAATCAGAATCAATCATGAAGAGACTTAGAAGAAGCAAAGACAGAAAGAAGTCAACAATCAAGAGGATATTGGAGAAAGACTTATGACGTTTTGCATAAGACAATAAGACAGAAGCGTGGACTCTGTCAGATGAAGGGAGCCGATTATATATTGCAGAAGACAATAAGGATGCAGACAGAAGCGTGGACTCTGTTAGACAGAGGGAGCCGATTATATGCACTCATACATGAAGCAAGGATTAGGAGGGAGCTAATCATATGATCCATTGAAGATGATGAAGCATATATCCATGGTAGCAGCCATGAAAGACAGTACGTGTTTAGTTCAACCTCAAAATAAGTCTTCTTCAAAGAGAATCCTTAAAAGTATCCCTGGTTGTCCATCCACATCCGTGATCCTATGATGAAAGAAAGAAGTGGAATCTTTAGGGCATGGAATCTGTAAGAAACTCCATGGACCCAAGAGCTAAAGAGAAACATGAGGAAGAACATGAAGATTCCAAGGAAGAAAGAGAAGCCAGAACAATCAGTCATTGTATCGAGAATCACAAAATTACCAGCCTGATATGAACTCACTAAAAGCAATCAAACATAGGTACTGAAAGTTGTAATGAAGAGCAGTGTATGAAAGACTTATTGCGAGATCCAGAACTAGAAGTTATCCCATATGGAGGGAGAATACTATGATGATTACTTGTCCCAGTAAACCAGACATACCTCTACATGAGTCATTATATCATCCACAATATCCATGAGTTGAAGTTCTACATCAGATGAATGCAAAGATTGTTCTCCAGAGCAATTGAACAAGAGCATATGAAGAGCAACCTCAAGACTTTGAGGCATACTAGAAAGAGACCCTTGTATGCAGATGGAAGAAGATAACTTGATGGAGAACATCCAATGCACAACATAAGCATGGTGAATATTTTCTATAACAAAGATATTGTATCAAGATGATTACTCAAGAGATCAGATCTCATGATGACAGAAAAAGTGCCACATGTATATGTTCCAGTTTTCCAGCAATAATATACTTTATTGATCAGAGCTACATAAATCCTTCAGAGAAAACCTGTGTTCCAAACCGAAGTACATTTGAAATCAAGCATTACATTATCCGTGATGAAGTCCAGAAAAGAGAAAGTGGTTCTCCAATACATATATCCACAGATGAGCAGATAAACAAACATTTTGGTAAAGCTTTTGTCAAAGATGAAAGAGTTTGCATACTCAAGCTGGAGCTCGTGGAGATGACTTCCTTATTGAAAAAGGAAGAGATGACTCCCAGTTTGGGAGGGAGCACTGTTGTGTTATTGATTGATGGAAAATCATTTTTCAGTTCGAAAAATGGTCTAGGATGAGCAGTTTCTTTCTAGTTCGGAAAGTGGATTGAGATTTCTGACAGATAGACATTTTCCAGTTCGGAAAATGGTCCAGATTGCTAATGTACCATAGATAGTGACTTCCCATTGTGTTTAACATGGGGAGTGGTCTAGGGTAGTCTCTCTTCTTGAGGGTTACTCAAGAAGACTGGCCCGCGTCGCCGGAAAACGATTTCTCATTGTGGTTAACATGAGGAATAGTCCGTTTTGGAGGTTGGTACATGACAATATTTTCCTCTTGTGGTTAACAGGGGAAATGGTCCGGACAATCATTCCTTAGGGTGTATTCATTCTCTCCAGGTTGCACTTTTTTTAGTGTAGGAGGAATGGCCCAGGGTGGGGAATGGTCCAGGCTCAGCAATCAGGGACATGCATTCCTTAGGGCAGATTCATTCTTTCCAGGTTACACTTTGTTTAGTGTCGGAGGAATGGCCCAGGGTGAGGAATGGTCCAGGCTCAGAAATCAGAACAATCATTCTTCCTTGTTTGAGAAGAATAAGCCAGAAAACCCATAGTTGATGTTCTACTCTAAGGGCATATATTCTTTCAGATCTCACAGATGTGAGTGAAAGATTGGCCCAGATGATTCAGTTTATTTTAGCATTGTTTCTGTGTAGGTTGATATCAAATGATTGTTATGAAGAATGTATGTCTCTAGATAGTAGATGTATACTACTGTGGTGGATGTGTTCCATTGTTTGATCAAGTACTTGTGTGCTACTTGGTGTGGTATTGTACCAATGGATTGTAGTTGTGTACTACTATGGACAGACACAGTTGTGTTCTATTGAATGATATTGTTCCGATTACCTTGAATACTATCAACAATGTTGAAAATAATTATCAGCCAGATGAATGATGAACAAAGATTTCCCTGACAGAAAATGGTTCGGAACATTTACTCTTCTAGATTAGAAGAATGGCTCTTGTATCACTTTGTGGAGTGAGTATCATGTCTGATTACTCAGATAGAGTATGGTTCTGAGAGATGATGCAGTTGATGACACTGATAGTGATGATGGTGCTAATCATAAGTTAGTCTAGATGACTATGTTGATGCTACCAGGTGAATGGTATGTTTTGTGCTCAAGACCATTACCTGTAATACCTCCCTAGCTAGGAGGGAGTTTTGATATTGTGGTAGATGCAGGAGGTATTTACCTCCACGTGTAAACCCGACGAGAATAGAATACTCCAGAAAGCAAGAAGAAACCCTAATGAGTTGGCTAATAACCCTAGAAGACTTGTCAGCTCAAGAAGATAATTTGTATTAGGTTATTAGCCTCCAAGAGAAGAAGTTGACTAGAAGAAATAATATATAATGAACAGACAGATACCCAGAATGAGAAGTCGGCCCAAGCAGTTAGCCAGAATCAGTATAAATACAAGAGGCCAATCTTCATTCTGGCAGGGCATTCTCAGAATTGCAGAGCAACACTTGTGCGCACTGCAGTTGCCCAGTTTGTGCACAGGTTTGGAGGAGAGTTGTTGTTGCAGCTTCTGCAGCTAGCAGTTATGATTTGGCTTGGACTATCTCTTGGTTAGGGTTTGGACTATCTGATCATCTCTTGTTGGTGCACTATCCTTGGGGAAAGGTGTGCTACCCTTTGTTTGGCTATCTAGCCTAGGGTTTGCTTCCGAAGTGATTCTCTGTCAAGGTTAAGGTGCTTGGAGGGTGGCTTCGGCCTATGGTTGGGTGAAAATAATGATATTGTCAATGGTAAAATGAGCACATCCATTATATTCTAACAATGACTAGGCACATTCACTGCATGGCATGAATCAAGTCCGGTGTTGACCAGATACATTAGTGATCCAATCAGCTGTGGATCAGTCTCATCTGAATCATCATCAGTCTTCTTCTTTAAATCCATCATGATGGATTTTGCATTCTGTCATATTGAACTTCTTTAATATTTTCACTGTATATTTTTTTTTCTTGACTCAGGAAAATCTTATCGGTCATCTGTCATACTTCTTGTCCCAAGAAGTAGTGCATCATACTCATATTCTTCATCTCACAATTCAGAAATCAAGGAGTACTTGTAACAAAAATGTTTTCTGAATAAGTCATCAAGATCAGGCTCTCGTCACCAACACTGTAATGATATAGGTTTGGATCAACAACACTCTTGTTGAAATCCAACTTATCAAGAATCTATCTATCTGATATAGTTTCCAACTCATGGATGGAAGTGTATCTGGTTCAATGGATCAAGTGTCTCATCATAGACAACTCCCTTTGTTTGTGAGAAACCTCTGGCTATAGATCTGATTTTTGTATTTCTTGACACTTTCATCAGTTGCATACTTTACCACAGACTTCCCTTTCTAGTCCCTGAATAATATCTTATGCATCATTATTTTAGGATATACTGGTATTCTTCTGTTATGGCATTTTTCCATACTGATTCTCTTGTTGCTTCTCTAAGACAAGGAGTCTCAACATCAATGAAGTGGCTCATGACTGAAGGATAGCTCAAAAATCTCTTTTTCTTTCTCAGAATGTGCCTTGAGAGGCTTGTATGCTTCTCTGCCTCTTGCAGAGTGAGTCTAGGTAGGAATTTTATGCCTTACTGCAATATCTCTAAACATATCAACTGTAGAAACTGGATAACCTGAAGTAATGTTTGTCTCCCTCTGAATTTCTAAAGGGGGAGAAGGTATTCTCTCACTATCAATCTCCATCTGAGATTCTCTAGGTCTTTGAAAAACCGTCTCTTCTTCAAGGACAACGTCTCTACTTGTCTCAATTTGTCTCTGACTAGGGATGTCTTTGAAGATTCACTGTACCCCTTCTTACTAAAGGATCTAGCTTGGACTTCTTCTCTTTGGGTACATGAAAACACATTGGGCACCCAAATAAACTGAAGTGTTCAATCTCAGGCTTCATTCCGGTGAAGATTTCTTTGGGAGTTATGTTTTTCAAAGTCTGGTGAAGACTCTTGTTCTACACATATATTGTGTCATGCATGCTTATTCCCATGGAATCCTAGAAGGATTCTGATCATGCTTTGTAGCATTGGTTGTCTCAATGATAGTTCTATTCTTCTTCTTTCTCAAATGGTTTTGTCTCCTTCTGAGTCAAGTGACTCCCTCTGAAGGATAAGCATATTCTTTTCTTGTTTAACTTATCCAGAATAATAAAAACAAACAGAACCAACACAAGAATATCTCCTAAAGGAGAATAATGCGTACATCTCTAGAATCAAAACAATTTAAGGAATATTGTCACATCTACAACACCTATTTATAATGTAGCAAACTTTTAGAAATATAGGTTAGAGGAATGACAATTACAACAATAAAACCTAGAGTCTTTACTTTGAGTGTGTTGTTTTTCTAAATGCACTACGATCCCTTTGGATCCATGACTTCAACAAAGGTTCCTTCCTCTTGCAATTTCACTCATGACAATGATATAAATAATATATAGAAGTGCATACCTGAGAATGCTGATATGATTTCTCTAATGGTTCTTGGCTGATCTTTATCCTATGATATTTTTATGAAGAAGATAGTCACGATGTCACCTTTTTTCATCTTTGTTATTTTGAAGCTGTCCCTTCAATGTAAGGGCTTGAGTAGGTGATTGGCTTCCTTGTCCTGATGTCATATTCTTTCCATTCATTGATAGTTGTCTTTGGTAAACCCTTTACCCACAATAAGTCTTCCTCTAAAGTCTTGTCTTTCAAGAACTTTGAAGTTTGCTTGATTCATCAAGCTTTTCTTCCATCATAGTTTTTGTTCATCATAATTTTAGATTCTTCACAACCCTTTGTCAACTAGGATAGAAAACCTAACGGCTAGGCTAGGCTATCACTTTTAGGTTTTATTGGACTTATGACCGTAAAAAATAAGCCTTTGAAATATAGGAGAAAATTGGTGAGCTGAAGAGCTCCTTCAATGAGTTTGCAGAAACCCTAATTCTGAAATTTCTACAGAAATTAGCGAAACCCTAGAAACCATAGGGCCAAAAATTCACACTTTGACAGTCTCTGGAGATGCACTAGAAGAGTCCGTACTCTTCTATGCCAAAAGTATTCCCAACTTCCAAGTATTAGGGGTTGAATCACCACTGAGAAGGAGGCCGTACATATTTTCTGGAAACCCTAGGAGAGCCATATGGTTCTGCAGAAGAGGAGAGATGGATGATAAAAGTTTGTAGCTTATGCAATGGGTTCTTCAAGACCTATGCTCTGATACCATGTTGATTTTTCATAAGCTAGGTTAAGCATGAAGTTCATTTCATTTTATCATTTCACTTAACCATAAATGATAATGTTGCAACAACCAAGATCACAAGAAGAAACACCATGCACAAGAACACAAGAAGTATCCTGGGAAACCCTTCTCAACAAGGGAATAAAACCCAACCAAATCCTTTGCTATATTATTCAATATAAAGACCTCCACCAAGATAAACCTTAGCACACAAGAGGGTGCTTCAAACCCTAGAAGACTAGTGCCCAAGAGAGGTGCAAACCTTTTCCGCACACCTTTTCCCAAGTAAATGTGTTTGCTGAAATTTCCAAACTCACAAGGAAGATATGATTCCACAATGGGGAATCATCCCTTACTTATATTAGACTTGTCCAATCAACAAAGGCGTCTATTGTCTCAACAGGGCCGACCTCTCTAAGTCACTATATAATTTATTATTATTATTATTATTATTAATTATCTTTTACATTTATTATTAAACATATTAAGGTGGGGTCGACCTGTACCCTTTACATAACAATTAGGGTTACAGGTAGGTATGAATCTTGAACAATATATAGCAAAGGATATGATACACCCACTAGTGCTCATCCACTAAGGGCACATCCATAGGGATGCCATAGCTCTGATTCACTGCATTACACATAAGAACCAAATATTCACACATTCACCTGTGCTCGTCCACATGCACGTCCACTCTACAAATATTCTTTCCCATTGTCTCACACAGGAGAATCATCTGGAGTGTTCTTGTCAACTTTGTTGCTTAGAGGAGGCTAATACATCATCTTCATTTATGTTCTCATGATGATGCACCCAACACTTTGGGATTTCACACGTTCACCTTGTGCTCAACCACATGCACGTCCTAACTCAACAAATCCCCTTTCCCATTGGATAATCATCTGGAGTTATTCTCAACTCTCTGAATGGAGGAGGTCATCTCTATGTTCCTAGCTCTGTCTCAGGCAGGAACCACATACCCTTCTTAGGGGATTTCTCTCAGGTTTGTAAGCTGAGAGAAATACTTCACATAGGTGAAATTATCCACACCTCATAGGTTTGTAAGATGGAGAATGTCTCACATAGCTGCAATCATCAACAAGATTTACCCTGGAAAAACCTTACAAAAATAACCGACCAACAATACATCTATTATTTCCCTTGGCCAAACCAGACCAAGTTGGCCAATCTCCTGGCCCCAACCAAGTGAGCCTTCACTACTCAACTCTTAACACATTACAATGGAGTATCACTATAATTTTATAACCTTTCATTATATGTAATCCATGGGATCAATACCATGGGTCACCAATACCATGTGCTTGAAACCACTATTGTTGACCTAACAACTTTGACTCTTTCACCGAGTCAATTTTAACCTAGAATTCCCCCTTTTAAACTTGACTTGAGGTTTCCCATGATCAAATCCATCCAATCCAACAAGTGAGTCTACATTGCTCACCTTTAGGCCCTACCCCCCTCAAATTTTATAACCAGGGTATCCAAGAATCCCACATGTCCCCCGCATCACCTAGGTCTACCTCTAGACTTTACTAGTAATTTACCAAGGGTACACATGCCTAACCAAGTCTTACAATCATATGCCCATTTACATGCAATGAACATTTCCAACTCCCCAACCAACAATAGATCTATTATTTCCCTTGGCCAAATCCGACCAAGCCAACTAATCTCCTGACCTCGAACAAGTGAGCCTTCATTGCTCAACTCTTGACATATTACAATGAAGTATCACCAACCATTTATAGGCTTTCATTACATGTTATCCATGGGCTCAATACCATGGGTCACCGATACCATGTCCCCGAAACAACCAATGTTGAACTAAAAACTTACTATTTTATCAAGTCAAGTTTATCTTAACAATATTCCCCCTTTTAAACTTGACTTGGGGTTATCCATGACCAAATCCAACCAAACCTCCCTTAAAGTCAGGGAATCTGGGAATCCCACATTCTCCCACCGATCACCTAGGTCTACGTATAGACTTTACCGGTGAAATTTCAAACCTAGGGTACACATTCCTAACCAAGTCTTACATTCATATACCCATTTACATTCAACTCCATCATTTTTTTTCATTGTTGTTATCTCAATACTTATGTCACCATCCTCTCACCTTTCCATTCCTCCAGTTCTTGTTGCTTTCTTCTTGGTATATCTGCAACTAGATAACATATCCAACCACACCTGACATATCCATCCATCAGATCCAAACATCCAAGCCATATATCCTTCACACACTCCGAGCCAAACTGGCCAAGTGAGCCTTCACCACTCACTTTCAGTCCCTGTGCAAGCACATGCACCTGGCTCCCATGGCTTCACTATCCACACACTGCACGTCCTCTACTCTTTAAGTCTCTTGTAGCCTTCAATGACCCTTAGGGATTTAAACCCTATCTTTGTACTCCAACAACCACGTATTTCTTTTCTTCATTGTCAACCATCGCTCTGATACCAATTGTTAGGAAACAAAAATACGAGAGAAAAATAATATTTGAAATCATAACAACAACAGACATAAATCACACCAGATTTACCCTAGAAAACCCTTACCAAAAAAACTAACCAACAATAGATCTATTATTTCCCTTGGCCAACCCGACCAAATCGACCAATCTCCTACCCCGACCAAGTGAGCCTTCACCGTTCAATTCTTAACACATTACAATGGAGTATCACCTGCTTTTTATAGGTTTTCATTACATGTAATCCACATGCTCAATAACACATGTCACTAATACCATGTGCCCAAAACCACTACTATTGACCTAACAACTTTGACTCTTTCACCAAGTCAAGTTTAACCTAATACTAGGTACGGTTCGTGAAATGTGGAGAAATGCCAGGCAGTTTCTCCATGAGGTTTTCCTTGGAAAAAAAAAACATTAAGAAGGAAATAATACTTTGTAAAAACCATTATGTATATGATTTTAACATCATTTCCTATCACAAAAATAACATCAATATGTCAAAGGGAAATAAATATTAATATTGGCCATTACCAACATAAACGTCAAGAAAGGGATTTGAGCCACATGAGGTCTTAGTGCAAGAAAAAAAGAGATTAAAATTTAACATTGCCTATGGCGATAACCTTCATTTGCACACTACTAAGAAGGCCCTTGTCTTCCATTAAATGGCCTTGATCATAAAATTTACAAGACTACGGTGCTTGCCAAAATCAATGAAAACTCAATAGTATTAAACTAGAAAATCTATACAAAGGAAATAATCCAAATCCACTTTGAAGGTCAAGGATATTTTTCCTCACAAATGAAGATGGAGGACCGTGATACAATCTTCATAGGAGGCCCCTACTTCATGGGCTCGGGATTTTTTTTCTCGAAATGGTCATTAAATTTTGACCCTAAGGTCGATGTACCTTTGTGGTCCTTATTTGGGTGTGCCTCCAACACCCTCTAATATTATAGGATGATGAGTCACTGTAAAACATTTGAAACAAACTAGGCTACTATGTGGATAGATCCTTCCCAAAAAATAGGCTCATTGCATGTGCTTGAATCTGTGTAGAGGTCGACACTCCTAAGGGATTACCAGAGGCAGTGAGACTCAACATGGATGGATGGTTGCAAATCCAAGTTCTAGGTTATGAGAAGCTCCCATTCAAGTAAGATAATTGTTGTGAATATGACCATTTTGCTTGTGACTATCCAAAAGAACTCAAAAAGACGAACTTCAATGGAGTCTTTGGATCAGAGCAGGAAGAATCAAGTAGCAAACCCTAACAAGAAGACGAAAGATCCTAAAAAGAAACAAACACTACTATCTAATCGATTTGTAATACTTAGCACTATAGATCAAGGGGCCTTTGCCTCTGTTATTGGACAAATCGGTAAGTGCAGACACAAACTGTTCTCCCTAACTTCAACAAGAAATTAAAACAAAACAAACAATACACTGAACTTTCCTTAGATTTCAAATATCAAATAAGAAGAGGATCCAAAACATACCTTTTAAATGTTGTATACTTGACCTCGACAATGTGATCCCAACTCCTTCGTAAGGCTTATGGAGAAGTATCTGCAAAGAAACGCAATTCAATGAAGAATAACATAGTCTATTCGATATGAAACTATGTACGTGATCAAGGAATCATGGAAACATAACGTTCATATAAGAAATAAACAATGTATTTGTATTAAAGAATGTGGAAGAAAGATACAACCAGATGCTTTGATGTTGTCAGGTTTCTTCCAACAATTCCTTGCTTCCCACACACTTCTGCTCCACGGATGATAAGACTGTAGATTTTAAATTCATTCACAATCTCAACTTGGCAATGTGAAACTCAAATCCAACATAGGCTCAAACCTCTAACTCCAAGCTAGCTCACCAAGCTCCAACAACTCAAAAACCATTCCAAAATATCCAAGATAAAAATTAGCTTTCCCCATGAGACCTCCTCTCTTTTTATAAGATGAAAAGGATAGGGTGAGAAGGTTAGGATGATCTCATGATATCAGGGATGTGACTAAGATCCAAACCGATCGGAGGCCACCTCACCCTTGAAGCTTCTATTCTAGAAGCATCAAGAAACTTCTCTTTTTCTTCGTACAAAAAATCATTACACCCTTAATATTGAGCAAAGTGTGACAATGTCGCAGACTACTGTGGTGCAACCTGCGTCAATTCTAGATCATCGCACCCTGAACACTGAACAAGGTGCGACGATCCTTCTTTACAAGGTTTTTACAAAGGAAAAGACAATTTCATTTCTCTAGGAAAATGTGTCTTCATTCTTCTTCAGGGATTAAGGCCATTGATCCTTCTAAAGACAAAAGATAGGTGTACATCATTAACGGTCATAGGGTGATGAAAATAATGTGTAACAGTAACCCCCCCAAAGTATGAAGTTAGAACATAGTGATAGCTGAAATACTTTGTCGAGTGTGTGTTGGGAACAAGGAACACGTCGGTCGGAAACCTGCCAACAAACAAGGAAATACAGTACAATAATACATCATCACTGAGGTAGGCATTCCCATTCTCAGAATACAAATGACTCAAAGCATAAATGCCGACATGCAAAGATCCATGTCAAGTAATACATGTCATGGCCACCAAACATACATTGTGGATCCATGCCGATATGACTCAAATCTAAACATAGCCACCAAAAATACACTGTGGATCTATGTGTTAAAGACTCAAATTTGAACATAGACATGAGACATACACTGTGGATCTATGCAATAGTACAATCTGAATATACTCTAACACAACCTGAATCTGTCAGAAAAGATTCAGGGTCTTAATCTCCACCACTCTATAGTACGAATCTAACCATGCGAATACATGTGCTAAAGTCGAACATGGTAGAAACCACTTGATTACCGATCATTAGTGTATACCATTAACAAGTGTGAGGGAAATCACCATTAATTTCAATGACTCCCAAGGTACACTAGTACAATCTATTAGCATCGAAAGTTGGCCTCATATTGCGACGAGGACAAGCCCGATACCCATAAGTTTAAATATCACAATTTTGTTTTTAAAAGGCGATCAAATGGAAGTAAACTCAGAACAATATCATTTAACTCAGAAAAATGGGTTGGGAAAGCAAAGACATGTGAGGTCTTGATCTAACTTAGGCCAGTAATTTTGCATAGTGGTGAGTAAGTGAAAGGAAAGAAGAAGGAAGTAAAGTCTGCTCTGGACATTCAATCTTCCAATAGCCTTTAAAGGGGGGAAAAGTCTCGGATACGAGATCCTCTCAGACTCAAGAAACTTCAAGAACACTTAAAATGTTGCAGAACTAATATAATCAAACATACATCATATAGTTATAGAAACACCAGACTGGATCATCCATGCCCGGGCTTTAAGATTCAGAGGAAAAAGGAGAGGAAAGGCTGGCTGCCATTAAACAAGAAGTCTCAAATATCAGTCTATAACCAGAGAACCAGAGGCTTCGTCAAAGATTTACAATTGGGAGCTTAGCTCTACCATCGATGCTTACAAAAATACAAAAATGAGTATATATACTCAGAGCGATTCGCCACCCTGGTAGCAGGAGGGTAGATGAGCCATTAAATTCCAAACTAGCGTGTGCAAGTGCATCTGATCAGACGAGGACATCGAATCGGCATGGCTCTCAGGAAATATCTCGATAGGGCGACCTTGGGCAGACTACCTGCCAAAACCTCCATACCTTACATTTAAGGAGTGAGGTGAGGTTTCAACCACCTCCTCCCACCTTCATTTACTTCTAGTAGGGATAAGGATTGAGGCTGAGTTGAATTGGCACCTGGAGAATGCGACGACCCCTCCTGCAGCTAAACCCGACACTTTGGCCCTTTGCACAACTCTTTCAATCACCCCAAGCGACCACGGGCCGTGACCCTGTGCCTATCTTCAAAGGTGCTTTCGACACTTCGAATTTCGAGGTTTCATAACGAAGTGGAGGAGTGACCCCTTGAATTTCAAAGTCTCAATAGCCGAAATAGTGTCAGGGAATTAATCATGCACCATGTGTCTCTGGGATGGATGGCCTGGATCAATATTTAAATGTGGTACCGCTTCTGTCCTAGACCCTCTGCCACGTGTCCTCCAAGATTGGATGGTCAGGGTTTTGCCTGGCAATGCGATATACTTGTTGTTGAGAACCCCGAAATGCCGACTAGTTTCCACCTGTCCCTGCAAGATTGGACAACCACGATCATTTCGTGACTTTGGCCATAAGGGATGAGCCCAGGCACTAAACCTCATGCAACTTCGTGGCTCTGGGTTACCTGATGACTGTCGATCTGCCCCGTCGATGGATCCTCACCGCTAAAAAATTCTCTTTGCCCGCTCGCTTGATTTTAAGCCCGAAATGGACTTCTCTGTGTACTGTGCTTGGAGCTCATGGCTGCGACCTTTGAATAAAACACATTTGATGGGTTTTTAAACCCCATTTCTTCACATTTTACACCAAGGGCCCGAAACTGGAGAGAAACACCCCCCCTACAAGAATTAGTGATAACATTAGGCTCCATGGGGGATAGAGTCATGCCTGTGATGCTCTAAGAACTTCTTCTGCAGTTCCAGTTGCCTTCTATTGGGCTATAGAGTCAATCTCACGACACCCTACTAAAAAATACATGTTGATAAGTAAAAACAAACAAAAACAAATGCTCCAAGGAGCTTATTTATGTACAATCCTAAACTAATCTACTTTGTACATGGGGCTAGGTGAAAGCAACTTTCCACCATAGCCAATCAAGTAACTTCCTGAATGGAAGCTACTTCATTCTGTCGACGATCACCTGTAGATGGTGTAACCGTGACAGCAGAACGGATACACTCTTCAACTCCTCCTCACAGGTTGAAGTTGAGATGAAATAGGGCGGCTCCAAGTTGTGAAGGAAATACAACTCCATGTATTCCTCCACAGGCTCATAGGACCATCGACAAACTCCAGAAAATTGGTGACAGGTAGCCTCCTCTTCTACACAGTTGTTCATGCATGGTTGAGTATCTCTGGTAGGCCCAGGAGGGTGAAAGGCTGGTGTAGGATGACTGATCTCAGGTGGTGGCTTCTCATAGGCAGGCTCTGGACAGGAGGCAAACTGTTGCTCCTCTAGTTCTTCTCCTTGGCTCTCCCAAGGGTCAGATTCACAATCATCATAAACAAGATCTGTGGGGAAGATCTGCTCTTCAAACTGCTGCTCAGTGGTTTTTGCAGGCCCAAAATAGATGATTTCTTCGTGATATCCTCCATTAGCGAATAGAGGATGAGGCTCTATAGTCTTCTCTTGGAAGTCCTACATATCCAGCTCAGAGTATGATTCATAGTTGTCATACACACGCTGGATGCTTCTCTGGTCAACAAACTACGATGTGGGGCTCTGCTGCTCCTCATCTGAACAATCATCGAAGCTGGGAGAGCACAAAACTCCTCCATTTTGAAAAAATTGAATGATCTCCCAATCCTTATTTTCAATCCCAAATGTAAATACATCATGGGAAATCTTGTGAAGAAAAAGAGAACAATCCTCTTCCACAATGGCTTCTTCCTTTAAATATGAGACAACAGGCTCATTGGGGGCGGAAACTAATGCCTCTATCGCTATGAAATATTCATAATCATCCTCAGTAGAGATGTCAAGAGCATCCGCCTCAAGGTATGGAAAATCCTCTGCACATCGTTCAGCTTCCAACCTGTCTAGTTTGGTAGAGAGAGATTTAATCAGCTTCATTACTTCGCCCAGAGCATCTTCTTCCTCCTCCCAGCTTTGATCCTCATAGCTTTCATAAGAAACAACCATATCTTGATCATGGCCGTCAAATCCCTTACAATAATTATGACAGATAAACTCAGAGGAAAAATACCTTTGACAATGCTTATTAAAGGCTGCATGAAACTGTTCCAAGGAGGAAATGCTAGCAGGGGGCAAGGATTTATACCACTCATGGGCATCCCCTACTAATAAGAACAAGAACATTTTCATTAATACATCCTCATGATGTATCTCCCACTGATGCATGAGCTCATGAAACTCATGAAGGTGTTGAGCAGGATTGTCCTCTTTACGCTCTCTAAATATGGGAAAATAATCGCCCCATTCATTTAGAGAAGGGACAACATTAGGAAAACCAGGAACAGCCGAAAAATTAAAAGGAGCAAACCTTCGAGCCAGGATCCTTTCCATTTTGAACCAGCGGAGTCTCCAATCGATCCTTTAATCATGGAGTCACCAGGTGAAAGATTCACAACTTTGAATGTGTCTAGTCTTTGTTCACCATCAAAGGCTAAATCTTAATGTTGTGTCCTCCCAAGAAACTTATCAGGCTGAGAAAGAAACTACTGAAACCTTCTCGAGAAAGCTCCTTTGGGTCAGCTTTCAGGTGTGCTAAAGTAGCCACAACCAAAATAGTGAAGTGGAAATAGTGGAGTCGCCAAGTGCATAGTAGCAATCTTCAAGGGCTTTGATGCCTGATGCACCTTCATAATCAGAGGCTCAATGTCGTTCAATCCCAGGGAAAATTTCAACTTCGTCCCTGGCAACGACACCAGAAATGTTAGCACCAGAAGTTGGCCTCAGATTGCGATGAGGACAAGCCCGATACCCATCAGTTTAAATATCACAATTTTGTTTTTAAAAGGCGATCGAATGGAAGTAAACTCAAAACAATATCGTTTAACTCAGAAAACTGGGTTGGAACAACAAAGACATGTGAGGTCTTAATCTAACTTAGGCCAGTAATTTTTCATAGTGGTGAGTAAGTGGAAGGAAATAAGAAGGAAGTAAAGTCTGCTCTAGACATTCAGTCTTCTAGCAGCCTTTAAAAGGGGGAAAAGTCTCAGATACGAGATCCTCTCAGACCCGAGAAACTTCAAGAACACTTAAAATGTTGCAGAACTAATATAATCAAACATACATCATATAGTTATAGCAACACCCGACTGGATCATCAATGCCCGAGCTTTAATATTCAGAGGAAAAAGGAGAGGAAAGATTGGCTGCCATTAAACAAGAAGTCTCAAATGCCAGTCTATATTAGAGAACCAGAGGCTTCGTTAAAGCTTTATAATTGGGAGCTTATCTCTACCATCGATGCTTACAAAAATACAAAACTGAGTATATATACTGAGAGCGATTCACCACCCTGGCAACAGGAGAGTAGCTGAGCCATTAAATTCCAAACTAGCGTGTGCAGGCTCATCTGATCAGACGAGGACATCGAATCGGCATGGCACTCAGGAAATCTCTCGACAGGGCGACCTTGGGCAGACTGCCTGCCAGAACCTCCATGCCTTACATTTAAGGAGTGAGGCGAGGTTTCAACCACCTCCTCCCACATTCATTTACTTATAGCAGGGATAAGGATCGAGGTCGAGTTGAATTGGCACCTGGAGAACGCAACGACCCCTCCTGTAGCTAAACCTGATGCTTTGGCCCTTTGCGCAGCTTTTTCTATCACCCCAAGTGACCACGGGCCGTGACCCTACGCCTATCTTCAAAGGCGCTTTCGACACTTCACGTTTTGGGGTTTCATAATGAAGTGGAGGAGCGACCCCCTATCTTTCAAAGTCCCGGTAGCCGAAATAGCGCCCAGGCATTAATCGTGCGTCATGTGTCTCTAGGATGGATGACCTGGATCAATATTTAAACGTGGGACCGCTTCTGGCCTGGAACCTCCGCCGCGTGTCCTCCAATATTGGACGATCGTGATCCCTTTCATCGAACGACCACCATTTTTCGGCGCTTGGGGCTTGACTTTCCCGAAAGGCCCCATCTGTGGTCCAGATCTGTGCCACGTGCTTTCCTTCTTTAGGCCCCACCTCTCCATAGAACCCTGGGCTATGACCATGGGCCAGGCTCTCGGGGCTTCGTGTTTCGGGTTTCGAGGTTTTGCCTGGAAATGCGATATACTTGTTGTCGAGAACCCTAAAATGTTGACTACCGAAATGCCTACTAGCTGCCACCTATCCCTGCAAGATTGGACGACCACGATCATTTTGTGACTTTGTCCATAAGGGATGAGCCCAGGCGCTAAACCTCATGCAACTCCATGGCTCTGGCTTACTCAATGACCGTTGATATGCCCCGTCAATGGATCTTCACCGCTGAAAAATGCTCTTTGCCCGCTCGCTTGATTTTAATCCTGATATGGACTTCTCTGCGTACTGCGCTTGGCGCTCATGGCTGTGATCTTTGAATAAAACACATTTGATGGGATTTTAAACCCCATTTCTTCTCATTTTACACCAAGGGCCCAAAATCGGAGAGAAACACCCCCCCACAAGAATTAATGATAACACAATCCAATGGGTGTGAATTTATGAGCTGAAGTCGAACACTTGGCGAAATCTTTCGATCAAGGGTCAATAATGAAAACCCACTGTCGAAAGCAAGGAAACCTGCCATTGAGGCATGCAAGTTCTAAGGTACCAATTAGTTTCTAAGTCTAATTCCTAGATAATTAGTCGAAGTCGATAGGAAAAGACCCGTCACAGGAGGGCCTTAATGTATCCCTCATTAATGACATGAAACAGGTAAAACAATTTGAAGTAGATTAGAGTAACAAGTGATTCAGGACTGACTTAGGGATAGCCGAAACAATAGAAGGCTTAAGGATTGCAGAAATGGTCGACGCAATAGAAGACTTTCCGAGTTGAACTTCTCTTTGAACATATTGATGACATTGTTAGCACCATGTTTTTTATAGTTAGAGTCACATGTTTGTCCAATTTTTTTTTTTTTGTCATGACTTAGTTTTTTGAAAAAAACAAAGTTTTCCTAGATAAGTCACAACTGATGTGGAAAATTTTATGAGGTCAGTGAAAAAAATAAGGGGTAGTTTGAAAAATCGAGTAAGGACTTTGGATAAAAGTCGGAAAAAAGGGTGTAAGGATTAGTCATGTTTGAATTGTAAGGGTTTATATTCTTAAATTTCGAGTCATGTCAAAAAAGGGGAATTTAGGTACCAAAGTTGAGTCAAGTGGTTAGGATAAAGGTCATGTCAAAAGATATTATGAGCATCATTACCTAATCATGAAGTTATAAAAGTGAACAATCATGGCACTCCTATCATTTTTACTTTGCACACTTCAAAAGTGTATCTATTGCATGAGTTTGCTGCACAAATCTTTAACCTGCTTTCAAAATTCTCATTGCCACGGATTTACCATCCTCTTCCATGATTTCATTCCTTATCCGTTCAAGCATAAATATTGGTCACCCTTCATGCTTCTCCATCACTTTCAGAATTTTTGCGTCATCCATAGTTTTTTCAGCAAGCTCTGGAGCCCTTCGCTTCGTAAAAACTATTTGTTGTCAGTCGTTATGTAAGTCTACTATTTTAATTTTTCCGCGTCTCCTCCATTGCTTTCAGCCATTGCTTAAAATTCTTATTGGAGCTCGTTGTAAACTAGCCTTTGGAATGAGTTGTTTCTTCTCACAGTCAGCCTTCCTTCTTCTGAACTACCTACTATTGTGCTGAGATTTTTGTTGCACCAAGTTTCCCATTGTTGTTTGTTGTCGCGCCAATTTTTCCCACTGCGCCAAATTTTTCCATCACACTTTTATGCCGCGCCAAGTTTTCCACTACGTCAAATTTTTTCGTCACACTTTCCTTCCACGCCAAGTTTTCCACTACACCGAATTCCTCATTGCGTTGAATTTTCTGTTACTGATTTGTTTTTTGCACAAAGATTCCTGTTGCTACCTTTTCTTGTTGTTTCTGCAAATTTCATCATTCTTATTCATTGCGCATAGAGGGTATTACAATTTATTGTTGCGTGGTTGAAATCAACATATACCAACACCATGGAAACTTCCCAAAGAAAAATAAAGAATGCAAGAAGTGGCATGGCCATGAGGTTTGAACCTCAAGATTTAAAGTTAATAAATGCAGACCTAATGATCAGGGTGTCTTTTGAACAAGTCGGATTTATGTGTTTCTGTGAAAGGATTCAAGGATATAATGCGCAACTAACTGAGTAGTTCGCCTTCAATTTTACTGGTGTCAATGCGACAATTGCGGGAATCACTTTCCAAGTGACAGAGGAAACTATGTCAACTGCGATGGAGATCTCTCTGTAGGGAGAAAAATGGTTTAAAGGTATGCCTTTAGACATTTCATGTTATATGGCTTTCATCAAGCCTGAATATCGAAATCAGAAAATTCGAGCCGACATTCCAAGCGAGTACCTCCTGGAGCCTTTTGATAAAATTTTGAAGATAATCAGGAAATACTTCACTCATGAAGGAAGATTCGACAAGGTGCATCCATACCACATCAAGTTACTGATGCATTTCACAGGGAAAAATCCCTTAAAATTACCTTTCCTCTTGTGTCGAATCCTGGAAAAGATGGCAGACAATGTCCAGGCCAAAGATGATCAACGAGGGAACAACTCATTCCATTTTTCATTAATTAAAATGTTAGTGGTTGAAGTGTTGAGAAATTTGAACAAGGACTAGAATTATTTTCTGATTTCGGCTAACATTCCCAGAGACCCTAAAGGAGACATTCCTCTATCTTTTGAGGAATAAACACTTCATAGTTCAAAGGCGATAAAGGAACATGTTACTAAAAAAAGAAAAGGGAAATAAATAGAAGACTTGTCATTCGGTTAGCCAACATCCCAGAAGAGAAACAGGTTAATATTTACTGATAAAACTGAGGATATCCAAGATCTGAGTAAACCATGCACCAAGTCCTTTGCCAAGATATTTATCATACACACAATTCACCTAGAGCTTGTTGAATGTGCAAACAAGGTAATTGTTGAAAGACAAGTGGAGTTAGGTGAGAAAAATGCAAATACTCAGAAAATGAAACAAAAACTAAAGCAAGCTCAACACATCATAACCAAATTTTATCAAGAAAAAAGAGAATTGAGAAGGAAGATAGTAGAAAAGATTATTGAAATACCAACATCATAGAGTCAAGCAGGTCGGTTATCTCCTACCTTGCCAACAATAAGAGAAAATAATATAAATTGCCTTAAAAATCAGCTCAGAGTGGCCCAATATGTAATCATTGAGCTTAGGGAGGAAAAGAGGATGTCAGAGGAAATAATCATGGAACATTTCAAAGAATGCAGACTAGCTATTGATAATGCATGTGCAGCTCTCTTCGACACTCAATTAAAATTGAAAAGAAATGGGGCTTTGTTGAGACAAATGAAGAATTTGAAAAGATAAATCTTGTCATTGAGAGGGAAAAATAACGCCTTACAACTGCATGTGACTTTGAACAAAGAAGATACAAACAAATTGGATAATTCCATTCTCTGCAGGCAACTGGATTCGCGCGTGCAACCTTTGCATGAAGTTTCTCCATGCGAAATCACTGCGCAGATTTCGCAACCAACAGTTGCGCAACAAAAACCATAATCTACTGCGCAACAGTGACAATGTTGTCCAACAATACGTATAATGTTTCATCACAACCGTATGGTTGTGATTTGCCTAAAATATTTATGATTGTAAACAACATCCTGGTTAGTTTATGATTGCCAGATCGGTGTTCCTATTTTTGATAATTTTTGTAAAGGTTGTTATTCTCTTTGAAAACAACTAGATCCACAACTTTAGGAGATAATAGTTTGATTCCTAGCAGCTTAGTGTCGCTTTACTTTCTATATATAGGGACTATTTTGATGTAAAAAAGGGGCACAAGCAAAAGTATAGATATTTTGATCCTCTGTGTAATTTCCTGAATCTAAAGAAATACAAATGCAGAAGTCCCGAGTTCCTTAAGATAAATATTCTAATGGTGATGCTCTGAAGTTTGTACCTCTCCTTGTATGTATTTCACGTGTATTCATATTCATTTTCACTTCTCTTCTGTTTAAATTGGTAAATTTTAAAGTCCAGAATTCATCTAAGTGGTGCTCTAAACTGAACCGATTTAAATTTTCTCTGTCTTCCCAGCTCAGATCAAAATTCATCCACTGCAGTGCTCTGATTTTGTTGTATGTTTCTTTTATTCTTTCGCCCTACATAATCAAATTAAATATTGAAGTTCATCACCTTGTTTAGCCTTTGTTCCTCTGAGGAGTTCTACCTACCAATCATTGTTTCTTTATTTTCAGGGGTTGAATCCATAGCCCTAGAAACATTATCTCTTGTCAATAGACCTGTTAAAAATCTACCTTGAAGTTTAAAATCTAGCCATCAAGAAAAACAACTTGTCTATCAGAGATCAAGTCTCAGAGAGAGATCTCTCTAGATTGGGAAGTCTAGTTTCTAGTCTTAAAGTTGGTTTGTAGGTTACCTTTGTAGATTGCTTTTTCAACTCAACAATTTACTCAACGTTGACATTTTGGTGCCATTTTCAGGGACGAAATTGAAAATTTTCCTTAGGAAGAACAACTAAAAGCTTAGATTTGATTCCTGAGGGTAACAATGAATCAGACACCTTTTTTGGCTGAATTTGTTTTATTACCCTGGTGACTTCATTTGAAAAGATCAATAGCATATTTTTTTTGTTTTGAGTAAATAAGAAATACTGGCTCCAAAGAAAATCCACACTAGAAGGAACCTTGATCTAGAACCTATTGCATATGTGTATGATCCTGAGAACATTTTTCACAAAAGAAAGGAAAGGACAGTTAAATCATTTGCCTTCATGGACATAAATCTATCATTACCCAAAGATGGTTTAAAAAGTATCGATGACCTTGACTTTGATTTAAAATTTGAGCAAACCTTGTTAAGATCTAGATCAGAATCTAAGTTGAATGAAATTATATTTGATGAGAAGAAATTCCAGTCTTTGATTCCCATTGTCCCCATTCAGACTATTCCTATTCATATTGTCCCTTCTTAGACTATTCAGATAGCCCAAAATCCTCCTGGAGCCATGGCAGCCAGATTTGCTCCTCTTGCCTTGCCTGCCCAATTGCATGATTTACCCCAAAATTATAATTAGAGAATCAGGTCATTCGATGCTAAAGAAAATACATCAGCCCAAAGACACTTGGATTGGTTCAATGATTTTGTTGATCTAGAGGAAGTAGATCATGAGGATGCAAAACTCAGGTTGTTCGCACAAAGTCTTTCAGGAGAAGTCATAAAATGGTTTAAAACTCTTCCTACAATGAGTATCCTTAATTTTGTATCTTTTGAAACACTTTTTCTTGCAATGTGGGGTGATAAAAAGAATCCTCTCCAGTTTCTAACTCAGTACAATAATATAAAAAGATCACCAAATGAAACAGTACAAGAGTTTTCAACCATATTTATGAAAGTCTATAATTCAATTCCTACATAAGTTAAACCTCCTCCTGGAGTTGCTCAACTTCGATATGTTGATTCCTTTGATAGTGAATTTGCCTTGTTGTTAAGAGAAAGAAGATCCAATACATTAGATGATATGATGAGCGATGCAATTGAAGTAGAGGTAAATTTGATGGCATCAGGGAAGATCAAACATAATCCTGACAGAGATGTCAAGAAGGTCCAAGGAGAAGCACAACCCTCAACTTCTCAATCATCAGATGAGAAATTTGATTTGATGATGAAGACTATGGAAAGATTCATGGAAAGAATGTCCTTGGAAAATAAGCCTTCCACTAGGGATCAAACTGATTTTCAACGCAGAAATCAAAATTTCAGAAGAGCTCCAGTTCCTCATATTAGGTAAAGAGATAAGAGAAATCAAGGTGATCAAGAAATAAAACCCCCTTTCCAAAACAACTATGCAAATGAGGATTTTGATCCAACAATTGAAGACAATATGCATTATTGTGATGATACATAAACAAATGTGTTTTTAACAAAAGAAGAAAATGATCAATTTATGGATGCAAATGACAAGTTTATGTAGGACAATGATGATATGTTTTCATTGGATACATAAGAGCTCGGGAAAGGATACCACAATGCTATTATGCAGCTCCAGAAACAGTACAACCTCAAGAGTAAAAAGGTTCCTGTAAATCTTCCAAGAACAAATCCTACAAGGGAACTTCAGACCAATACACCTTCTTCGAGTCAACCAAATAAAGATAATTAAGCAAAGGATGCAATGGAGAAAGGAAAACCCGGAGAATAACCCCCAAAGAAATTACATGAGGTAAGAAAGGAAGCAATTGTCAAAGAGGTAGAAAAGGCTTCGTCTCCTTTTAATTTTGAAAGTGAGATGGATAAAATCAAAATTTATGTTCCATTTAATGAGTTGATTAAGAATGGAGAATATAGGAATCATACCATTAAAATGATAAAAATGGAAGAAGCCCCTGACATCTTGAATGTACAATATGATCACCCTGCTATCTTGTTTGGCCCACGTGTGGAGGAGAGTGGCGATGATGATGTTCCTCCTTTATATGTCAATCTTAAAATCCATGACATGACCTTACATAATACTATTTTAGATTCAAGATCATCACATAATTTGATGCCCAAGGTCGTCATGGATGAGTTGGGACTTGATATTACAATACCTTATAAGGATCTATTCTCTTTTGATTCAAGGAAGGTTAAATGTTTGGGTTTAATCAAAGACCTGGTTGTATCATTGTCTCAAATTCCTTCAAAGATATGATCATGGATGTGGTGGTTGCTAACATCCCTCCTAAATTTGGCATGCTTTTATCTAGATCTTGGGCTGCAAAGTTAAAGGGAACTTTGCAAATGGATATGTCATATGCTATTATCCCTATTTTCGACCAAGAAAGGAGGTTGTATAGAGAAGTACTACTCAAAGTACATGGTGAGTAGCAAAACTCAACCAAATAATCATCCCATTTACTCTATTGATACTGAAGCTGGTTCCTCTATTTTTTATAATGACTTGAGTTTTGAAGAAGGGAATCCAACAACTATCATAGCTATTAAAGCCGAAACTGATCATCAAGAAGAGGAGATTACAAATAAGAAAAACAGTGTTGAAGATGAAATGTGGAATATGAGCTTTGATGGAGCTGCTAGCATGGAAGGAGCAGGAGCTGGTGTGTGGATTAATCCTCCAAAAATCTATTCTTATAAGCTTGTTTTTTATTGTACCAATAATATGGCCGAATATGAAGCACTGATTTTGGGATTGAAGACTTTAAAAGAATTGGGTGCTAGGAGGATAGTTGTACATGGAGACTTTGAGCTTGTTATCGTCCAGGTAAAGGGTATTTATCAGTACAAGCATCCTATATTGAGATCATATAGGAATTTAGTGCTTGATATTCTTGAAGAGTTTTCATAATAAAATTTATCGGTGATTCCTAGGGGGAAAAATCAAATTCTAGACACATTGGCTACTTTAGCTTCGGTTTTCAAAATTTCAATTTTTCCTAATAAAAGGTATGAAATCGAGGTCAAGCATAGGCCAGCAATCCCTGATAACATTAAATATTGGAAAATATTTGAAGAGGATAAACAGGTAGAAAGATTCCTTAAGATGAGTGATGAATTTCTAATTTAAATATTGATGATGAGTGTTGTTATGAAGATAATGAAGATGCATATGTGTTCAACAATGATGCCATTTTTTAGAATCAGATTGCTGGAAGAGATGTAGTGCAATTCAAAAATAACATTATCCCTAAAGGCCTGGTCCCATTGGAGAAAAGTTTTGACAATAATGATGTAGCCATAAATCCTAAAATCACTGCAAATGATGAGGATATATAAGATTGCAACATTGGGACTCAAGAGGATCCCAATATCATCAAATTGTCAAAATCGCTCAGTCCAAAAATTAAAAAGAGGTATGTCAGTCTTATGAAGGATTTTCCTGATGTCTTTGCATGGAGTTATGAATATTTGAAGGTATAATATATTATTGTAATTCAACATGTAATTCCCATCAAGGATGATCATAAACCCTTTAAGAAGAAGAATAAATCCTCTGTTGTTTACCTTGATTGAAAAGGAGGTAAGGAAACTGTTTGATGCCAAAATTATTGTGTCCTTAAGATTTTCCAAATGGGTGGCTAACCTAGTGCATGTCAGGAAGAAAAGCGATGAGATAAGATTATGTGTGATTTTCGTAATCTAAACAGGGTGTCTCTCAAAGACAATTATCCACTTCCCAATATGGATTATATCCTACAAAAAGTGGTGGGATCTCAGAAGATATCAATGCTTGATGGATTTTATGGTTACAACCAGATTATGGTACATCCAAATGACCAAGAAAAGACAACTTTTACAACACCTTGGGGCACTTTCATCTATGCAAAAATTCCTTTTGGGATTATGAATGTTGGAGTGACTTTCCAAAGGGCCATGGACATAGCCTTTGCCGATGAAAATGACCAGTTTATTGTTATTTACTTAGATGATATCACTAGATTTTCAAACTTCGATGATCAACATCTCAAACATCTAAGAAGGGTTTTCCAGAAATGTAGAAAGTTTGGCATCTCATTGAATCCGAAAAAGTCCAACTTTGGAATGCAAGAAGGAAAATTTCTTGGATGCATCATTTCAAAGGAAGGGATAAAAATAGACCCCAATAGAGTGGAAGCAATTCTAAAGATCGACACTCCTTAGGGCAAGAAAGAGGTACAGTCCTTCCTAGGAAAAGTGAATTTTTTGAGAAGGTTTATTCCTAAATTGGCTGAGATCATAAAGTATATCACAAACATGCTTAGGAAAGGAAATGAAATAAAATGGAATCCTGAAGCTAGGAAGTCTTTTGAAGATATTAAAGTGGCGTTGACCAAAGCTCCAGTGTTAGCCAATCTCGATTTTACAAAATATTTTATTTTCTTTTCTTTTTCCTCAGAACACACTATTGCTGGTGTTTTGTTGCAAAAATATGATAAGAACTTTGAAAGGCCTATATCTTATTATAGCAGGAAACTGAGAGACTCTCCAATAAGGTATGACATCATGGAAAAACATGCATTTACCTTGGTGAAAGCTCTTAAAGAATTTAGAACTTATATCTTGCATTCCCATGTCATTGCTTATGTACTGAGAAATTCTGTAAAGGACATTTTGACCCAGCCTGATCCTGATGGGAGAAGGGGAAAATGGATAGAAGTAATGTTGGAAAATTACCTCGAAATCAAACCTACAAAGTTGATTAAAGGTCAAGGGCTTGCAAAATTGATGGCACAGTCAAATTGTGATGTTTTGGGAATCAATTTTAATGTTGATTTATCAGAAAATTCAGAAGAAGAAACAATCCCACAGATATCCCAAAGGTTCCTTGATTCTCCTTGGTATGCTGATATTGTTTATGTATTAAGAAATTTGCAAGCTCCTCCCGGGTTGAGAAAAACCAAAGCTAGATTTTTGAAGTTGAAAGCAACAAATTTTTGCATTTTGGACCATTCTCTGTATTGGAAAGATCCAGGTGAGATCTTGTTGAGTTGTTTGCTGGAAGAGGAAATGAAAAGGATATCAAAGAGTTTCACAAAGGTGACTATGGGGGACATCATTATTGGAAGACTACTATGCACAAAATATTGAGGGCAGGGTTTTATTGGCCCGATATTTTTTCTGATGTATACAAGGAAGTTTTCGGCTACCATGAATGCCACATCTTCGATGGAAAAAGAAAGTTGCACCCTCTACCTTTAAATCCTATCTCTGTTGAAGTACCATTCATGTAATGGGGTCTTGATTTTATAGGGGAAAATCATCCGCCATCCTCTTCTCAACATAGGTGGATTCTGATAGCCACAAACTACTTCACCAAATGGATTAAAGCAATCCCAACAAGGCAAGATACTGATACTGTCATCATTCAATTTTTAGAAAGTAATATTTTGTCTAGATTTGGTTGTCCAGTCAATATCATCACTGATAATGCAGCGACATTCAAATCCAAGAAAATGGAGAAATTATGCAGTGACTATAATATAACTCTTGGTCATTCCACTGCTTATTACCCACAAGGTAATGGGTTGGCTGAATCGTCTAATAAAAACTTGACCGTGATTATTAAGAAGCTTCTATAAGAGAACAAGAAATCTTGGGACAAAAATCTCATATATGCATTATGGGCTGACAAAATTACCAGTAAAAGGTCTATTTCCATATCGCCTTTCCAGACCGTATATGGTTCATAGAAAAATTTTCCTACCTCATTAGGACTGCCAATGATGAGACTGATGCAAGAACAACAAGATGAACCTAACGATACTTTAAGGAGAATAAACCAATTAATCCATGTACATCAAATGAGAGAACATCTCTTCAATAAATCACAGCTGCACCAGGATAAAATGAAATTTGATAGACACACTAAGGAAGATGACTTCAAGGTGAATGATTTGGTACTGAAGTGGTGTTGAGATTTGGGTACCTTGGAAAGTGGTCTCCTTGTGTTTGTGAGATTCTAAACACATGAGGGAAGTACTTTGTACCATGTACTATGTACTTTATGTCGAATTTCACTTTGACTTAGGAGATTTAAGTCAAAAGTGAAATTTGGTCATTTTAGCCTAAAGTGGTAATTAATTCACAAAGTAGGTGAATTAATAGACATAAAGTGAAACTATGGAAACTTAAGTAAAGTGGGTTTTGAGTTGAGATTCATTTGAGATGATCTCAACCATTGATTAGGGATGATATGAGATGATCTCATCCACCCAACTTTTAGGTTTCCTTATGCATCCTAAAGGAGGGCACAAGGGGCAAAGGAGAGGTCATTCAGTCATTTGTTCACTCCAAGAGTTTGAGAGATAGCAAGAGGATGAGGTTTCAAGCATTGGGAGAGGAAAGATTGGGAGCCTCCTTGCATGGAGGGTTCATGGAGGCTTAGTGCCCAATTTATTTATTGAGTATCTTCCAATACTAAGGAGGGCACATGATCTAGATGGATATTGGTGGCCACTCACCTATTCCAACTGACTCCTTGTGTTCATTTTTTTGTTCAGCACGTTCTTATGTACTACCTTGTAATTGTGGGTTCTACACTTATAGGGATATATGAAACCCCACACATCCTCCAGGTCGATACATGTGGACTCTCACCTAATCCAATTGGATTATTTTGTATGTTTTCATGTCATCACATCTTGTTGTACTTCCAGGGCCGTTTTGGGGCCCTAAACGTTGTTTTTTTGTCTCGCCACAACCAAACTATAGGCAGAGTTGGAGTTTGATGACACAATGTGTAGTTTTCTAAAAGACCTTTCCAATGGGATATCACACACCTAAAACAGAGGTCGTATGAAAAGTTTACGACCCTGAGAAGTTGAGGTACCAAATTACACCAACTTACCCATAGGGCCCACATGAATTTTGGCGTTTCACCTTCTAGGGTTAGGATTTTGGATGTCTAGGGTTTTGGCATTCATGAGTAATCTCAAAAAGGCATCTGGAGCCTCATCGTAATCCATTCTTCTCAGACATATGCGCATAGAAACCACATCTCTTCTCAGAGATAGATACCACCATTCGAGCAAGTGTTTCAGTTCTGCAGTTTTAAAGTTTCAACCTATTTCATTATTTAATAGAAGATATTGTTCATTGGATATTTGTGTTGTTCTTCATATCTCTATGTTTATTGTATTCAATCTGTTAATCAGTTCGTTTCGCTCCTAAATCTGGATCAATGCACTTGAGGAGTAGGGCGCATCATCATGGGGGAGGTATTAGAGAGCTCAGTTTGCAATGAGGTTTGTTTCAAAGGGAGGCTGCACTCCAATATCAGAGTATTGTGGAGGGGTTTCTTGTTCAGAGCGTCCAGTTGGCATCTGGATCCATTTCAGTGGTCTTGGAAGCATTTATGGGGGGCACACCATCCTAGGATGCTCTTGCTTCATTTGGAATTGTATTTCACCTTGGATCAAGCTACTATTGTATCAGGTTCATCTATATTTTGTACTTATTGTATTCCACCATCTATTCTCCTCATATATAGACATATATTCCAAACTGGTTTTCCCCGGGGGGGTTTTATCCAAGGTCATGTTGACCAAAAATACCTGTGTTCAATTTCATGTGTGTTAGAGTGTAGAAATACTGTATTTTCAGCTGTAAAGATCTCTATGTAAGTCAGTTGCGTAAAAACTATTTGTTGTCAGTCGTTATGTAAGTCTGTTATTTTGATTTCACTGCGTCTCCTCCATTGCTTAAAAGTCTTCTTGGAGCTCACTGTAAACTAGCTTTTGGAACGAGTTGTTTCTTCTCACAGTCAACCTTCCTTCTTCTGAACTACCTACTGTTGTGCTGAGATTTTTTTTGCACCAAGTTTCCCATTGTTGTTTGTTGCCGCACCAATTTTTCCCACTGCGTCGAATTTTTCCGTCATACTTTCCTGCTGTGCCAAGTTTTCTACTATGCCAAAATTTTCCTTCACACTTTTCTGTCACGTCAATTTTTCCACTGTGAATAATTTTTCCGTCTCACTTTACTGCCACGCCGAATTTTATGTTACTGATTTGTTTTCCACACAAAGATTCATGTTGCTACCTTTTATTGAAGTTTCTGAAAATTTCATCATTCTTATTTGCTGCGTAGAGAGGGTATTCCAATTTATTGTTGCGCACTTGAAATTAACATATACCAGCACCATGGAAACTTCTCAAAGAAAAAGAAAGAATGCAAGAAGTGGTAGGGCCGTTAGGTTCGAATCTCAGGATTTGAAGTTAAAAAATCCAGACCTAGTGATCAAGGCATCTTTTGAACAAGCCGAATGTATGCATTTCTGTGAAAGGATTCAAGGATATAATGTGCAAATGACTAAGCAGTTCTCCCTCAATTTTACTGGTGTCAGTGCGACAATTGCGGGAATCACTTTCCAAATGATAGAGGAAACTATGTCAGCTGCGACGAAGATCCCTCTGCAGGGAGAAAAATGGTTTAAAGGTATGCCTTTAGACATTTCATGTTATATGGATTTCATCAAGCCTGAATATCGAAATTGGAAAATTCGAACCGACATTCCAAGCGAGTATCTTCTGGATCCTTTTGAGAAACTTTTGAAGATAATAA
>ML850393.1:0-12187 GCA_009831015.1 Picea engelmannii
ATCTTGAAATCTTTTCAAAATTCAGACTTAGAGATTTCTTCAAAGAAATCTTTCTATGCACTCCTTGCGCTTCACGGTCCTGATCTCTCAACACTTAGTGGAATTTTGGATCTGTGCAATCCTTGTAATAGATTCTTACGCAATAATTAGCTTCTTGTGGACGACTATGCATGCCTTGCAGTAATTCCTTTTCCCTCCTTGCAAATGGAAAGTTCACGCTATCCCTTCTGAGATTCTGAGTTGAAACAGACTCTATCAACGCACTCTTTGTGGACTATATGCACACCTTGCATGAACTCAACGAACAGAAACAATTGAAACTTACCCAAACACCTCACAGTTTCATATATTCAAAAACATAACTCATTCAATCATGAAAGAAAGATAATAGGGAATTGTAAACAATAGTGACACCATGCATTGATTCAATACCCCTCTATTATATTCATTCAAATGTAAAATGGCTACAACCTCAAACAACTTACATTCAATAAAAACTATATCCTATTCTACAGCTAACCTTATTCAGGTAT
Source organism: Picea engelmannii (assembly GCA_009831015.1). NCBI lineage: Eukaryota > Viridiplantae > Streptophyta > Pinopsida > Pinales > Pinaceae > Picea > Picea engelmannii. The sequence goes on from ML850393.1 coordinate 534, forward strand.
ATAATGAATATATTTATACAAGAGGTCCTCTCGAGTTTCCTCCAACTACCTATCTGATCGAAATTAAATTCTACAATTACCTAAGTCTTATTACATAAACATTTGTGACAGACCATTTAAGGAGAGTCTTTAGATCCACGCCAAAATCAAATAACAAAAGGAAGATCTGATCTCTTCTGGTTTTGATGCGATCGTTCAACNATCTTTTACTCAGAAGTTCTCTGAGATATGCCATCTTCAAAATTTAAAATATTCTCAAAAGGCGTGCTAAGCATTGTGTTGTCATCCCATGTGGCTTTGGTTGTCGATGCTCTTGTATCATACTCCTCTGGGAAGAAAAAAATCATGGACTCTTTTCCATGAATCATGCACTGACCTTCCATTCTTCTGTACATCATATTCACTTACCCAACTGGCATCCTCTATCGGTTGTCCCTTCCACTTGACCAAATATTCAAAATAGGTCATCCTCCTAGTCTTCTTGCCAATTCTCTGATCAACTATCTTCTCCATCTGTGGATTTTCTGCTATAGGCATCTGCTTCTCCCACTAAATCTTCTCTTGATTTTCTAATCTCTTTGTGTCATATTCCCTGTAAGGATACAGGTATGAAACTTTGAATATGGGTGATATTCCCACATCCTCTGGTAGCTCTATCTCATAAGTATTGTTACCAAATTGTTTTAGGATCTTGCTTGGTCCAATCTTCTTCAACTTCAACTTGTTATATGTTCCTCTTGGGAACCTTTCCTTCCTCAAGTGTGCTAAGACTTGATCTCCCACTTCAAATTGAAGTTCTCTTTTGTGTTCATCAACCCTGCATTTATACTCGACATTGTTATTCTTCAACTGCACTTTGATCTGATCGTGAAGCTTCTTCCTTTCTGCAGCGAAGTCTTCTACTCCAACACTTTTGAATCCACTCTGCTTCATGTCTCTCAACTCTAATACCCCTCTTGGAATCATCCCATAGACTATGTTGAATGGGCTATTTCCTGTACTTTTTTTTGGTGAATTATTATATGCAAACTCTACTTGTGATAGAGTTTGATCCCACTGTCTATGATGTTCAGTGACCAAACTTCTCAGCAAATTTCCTAAACTCCTATTTACCACCTCAGTTTTTCCATCTGTCTGAGGATGATATGTTGAACTAAAAGAAATTGTTGTCCCTAGTTTCTTCCATAATGTTCTCCATAAATGACCAACAAATTTAGCGTCTATATCTGAGATAATACTCTTGGGCAATCCATAAAGTCTCACAACTTCCTTGAAAAAAAAATTTGCAATATGTGTTGCATCACTAGTCTTCTGGCATGGGATAAAGTGTGCCATCTTTGAAAATATATCAACAACAACAACTATGGAATCACTGCCCCTCTGGGTTCTTGGTAATCCCAACACAAAATCCATGCTTATTACATCTCAAGGTCTATCGGGAATAGGCAATGGCTGATACAATCCAGTGTTTTGTTTCTTTCCTTTTGCATACTGGAAAATCTTACATTTTTTCACAAAACTCTTCACCTCTTCTCTCATACCTAGCCAATGGTATGAAATGTTCAATTGTCCAAATGTCTTGGCATGGCCGAAATGTCCTGCTAGACCTCCACTATGTTTTTCATTCAACATATTTTCCCTCATCGAGCACCTTGGTATGTACAACTGGCAACCTTTAAACAATAATCCATCTTGAATTGTGTACTCTTTCCATCAGGATTTGTCTCTGAGAATAGAATTTTCACATGCTTTGTATGCTTCCTTGAAATCTGGATCATCACAATACATATCCTTAAGGTGTTCAAACCCCAAGGTCTTAACCTGAAATTCCTGTAGAATATAACATCTCCTTCTCAATGCATCAACAACTTTGTTAGCATTACCAGAAATATGTTTAATGACAAAAGGTAAATATTGCATAAACTCTATCCATTTATCATGTCTCTGATTTAACTTCTCTTGTCTAGTTATGAATTGTAAAGCTTGGTTATCGCTATACAAGACAAATTCCTTTGGAACAAGGTAGTGCCTCCATTTCTTCAAGGCTTGAATTATGGCATAAAATTCTTTATCATATGTGGATTACTTTCCCTTAGTCTCATTCAGCTTCTCACTAAAATATGCAACATGCCTATTGTCTTGGTTCAAGACTGCTCCAATTACAACTCCACTCGCATCACATCTCACTTGAAATGTCTTTTCGAAATTTGGCAAGACCAAAATTGGTCGTTCTGTTATCTTCTCCTTCAATATATTGAAACTTTTCTCAGCTTCTTATGTCCATTTAAAAGACTTGTGTCTCTTCTTCACCGTATCCATCATTGGTGCAAAAATTCCACTAACATTTCTAATGAACTTCCTATAGAAACTGGCTAATCCATGGAATATCCTCACCTCAAACATACTCCTTGGCGATGACCATTTTTTTATTTCTCTGATCTTCTCGGGATACATCTTCAAATCATTTGAAGAGATCACAAAACCCAAGTAAATGATTTTTGTCTTCATAAAAGAGGGCTTCTTTAGATTTATCAATAGCTTATCCTATTGTAGTCTCCTCATCACTAATGCCAGGTGTCTTAAATGCTCCTCTTTAGTCTTTCTAAAGATCGGTATGTCATCTAGATAAACGATTACAAACTTACCAATGAAATCTTTCAATCCTTCATCATCAACCTCATAAAAGTACTTGGGGAATTTGTTAAGCCAAATGTCATAACAAGCCATTCATACAGTCCCTCATTTGTCTTAAAGTTTGTTTTCCACTCATCACCTTCTCTCATTCTTATCTCGTGATATCCACTTTTGAAATCTATTTTTAAAAAAAAAATTGCTCCACTTAAGAAATCCATTAAGTCGTCCATCCTAGGAAAAGGAAATTTGTACCTGATGGTGATATTGTTTATGGCTCTTGAGTCTGTACACATTCTCCATCCTCCATCCTTATTTGGACTCAACACAGTCAGTACTGCGCATGGACTCAATATTTCTCTAACCAAACCCTTGTCTATTAATTCCTGGACTTGTTTATTTACCTCCTCATTCTCTTGAGGTGTCAATATGTATGTTTCTTTGTTCGGCATACTTTCTCCCGGTATCAATTCAATATGATGGTTGATACTTCTGATGGGTGGCAATGAGTTAGGAAGCTCATCCACTACTATGTCAGAAAAATTCTCCAACAGCTCCTGAACTTCTTCAGGCAAATCATCCATAGAATTACTTGTAAGGAAAACTCTAGGCTTCCTCACCACAAAAAATTGCATCTCCTATTCCTTTTTAACTTCAATCAGGAGTTTCGTCCCACTCATGAGAATCATGCTTGTGTTGGATTCTTCTTTTACGTTCTTCTCTTCTATTGGTGGCAACATGTGGGTTCTACCATTATTTTCTAAAGTGTAAGTGTTCTTTCTCCCATCATGAACGACATTTATATCAAACGTCCATGGTCTTCCCAACAATACATGACATACATCCATGGGAATTACATCACATAATATTTCATCCTTGTAACCTCCTATTTTAAATTCAACAAGGCATTGTTTAGTCACCATTACCTGGTGTCCTTTCTGCAACCATGATACCTTGTATGGATTTGAATGTGCAGTTGTCTCCAACTCCAATTTCTCCACCATATTCATGGATACTAGATTGGCAGTGCTCCCACTGTCAATTATCACCTTGCATACTCTATCTTTAGTCTTGCAAGTTGTTCTGGAAAAACTGTTCCTCTGCACTAGTTTTTCAACTTCTAATTTTGGCTTCAAGAGAACCTTCCTCAGCACCAGAGATTTTCCATCCTCTGCACCTTCTACTTCAACACTCCTTTTTTGTTCTTCTGAAATGTGAGCTTCACCTCCTCATTATTTCTTTCTCTCGGGACATTCCCAAGACTTGTGTCCTGATTTTCCACAGGTATAACATATTATCTCTCCTCCTTTTCTTCTTCCTCTTCCTCTGGAAAAATAATTTCTTCCACTAGGTTGTCTCCCTCTGGAGCTTCCTCCTCTTTCTGAGTGACTTTGGGTTTTCTCATCCTCTCCCTTGGGCTTGTATGCCTTATCATGGGAAACTCCTTTACCTCTATTCGGGCTTTACCTCTGACTCGCTAACTTTGTTTTATGGCCAACTTCTCCTCTCCTTACAGTGAATATTGATATGCCTCCTCTACTTTCCTCACCAACATAATGCTAATGTCATCCTCAATCTCATATCTCATGCCATTTATGTACCTGGAAACTTTCTCTGCATATCTCTCCCTCTATCCAGTCATTATGTTCAACTTGTAAAATTATTTTGTATACTCTTTCACTATCATTCCCTTCTGTCTCAGGTTCTACATGCTCCTGAATGGATTTATCTGATAATCCTTAGGCATGAACTTAGCCTTTAGCTTGGCTACCATCCTATCCCAACTCTTAATCTTTTTCTTACATTTTCTTCATCTATCAGCCTGCAGTTCGTCCCACCATAGTGTTGCATGTCCTTTCAATCTGGTGACAACATGTCTCACCTTCTTTTCCTCAACGACATATTCATAATCAAAATACTTCTCCATGGACCTTATCCAGTCCAACAACTCTTCAACATCTAGTTTTCTTTCATACATTGGGATGTATATCTTTTCTCTATCTCCCAACTTCACAACATCTCTTCGTAAGTGTTCCTCAGCAGCATCTCCCCCTGTAGCTTCTTCAACCTTTGTCTCTTCACTTTGTGCCTCACTGATGTCCCCAACATCAGGTTCTCTCCTCTACGATGCTTCCATCGCTTCCAATATTGCACGCAGTTCTTTCATTTCCCTTTAGACAACTCGATTGGCTACATGTGGCTCCACGCGTCTCCTTGGTGGCATTGTGCTGACTGGTTCTCATAGACAGAGTTCACTTCGAGTTCTCTTTCGGCTACCTGATACAAAATTAGGCTCTGATACCACTTGAAACAGACCCCCTCTCCTCCTTTGGGGATGTGCGACCTCCCAATCTAGGATCGATCTACTTTGGAAGCTGAATCAGCTCACTGGTTCATGCTAAATCTCTATTACCTTCTCCACAGGTCAAAGTCCTTGATCTTGGGCATGAAATCCCCTTTTGGGGAGTTTCTGATTACCCGTAGGGTCCCCCACACATGACCCTATTCAAAATCGTGGGCTTAAGCCTCTGTTCCCCGCTTACTTCAGAACTTCGGGCTTCGAGTATTCTCGACACGCCTAATTCAAAATCCACCTAACTCTGGACTTGTGAATACACTCTTGGACTAGGTCTATGGTCCACACTCCTTTCACAACCAACGGATGTGATCTAGTGTCTTACCTCTTTCGCTCTGGACGACTTCCTGTCAACGTTCCGCCTCCCCCTGGACTTGTCTCGAAGTCCATGATCTAATGATGCATGTCCTCTTCAGATCGGTGGCTCCTACGAACTCTGTTACTTCACACTTAGATGATTTTGGTTTCTCCACACTCTGTTTTCTCTTAAGTGTATTTCTTCTGGAGTACATGGATCTTTGCCACGTACACTTCTGGATTCAACGGTCCAAATATACTCTGTCCTTCACGACTTTGTGAAGTCTTCACTTTGCTTCACGTAAATATTCTGGAGCTCTTCCTCATGAACTCTCGGAACTTCTGCCACGTATCCTCCTCAACAACCACGACAAGGATTCACTCTGCGGCTTTGCAACTCTGGGACTTCGTGCTTCACGATTTTTCAAGGTTGGCACCTTGCTTCACTCAAATCTTCTGAAACACTTCCTAGATATAACGGTTGTCAATGACCCTGGCTTCCTTCGAAGGGATATCAACCGTCGATATGCAATCTTCAACAAATTTCTCCCTTTCTGTTGAATCTTTGTCACTTTCTCTTCTGAGCTTGACTCCTTTGAGGATTTTGACCTTCGTCACACTCCTTGCGAGCTTGCAATCTTTGCGAAATTTGGACTTAGTTATTTCTTCAAAGAAATCTTGCTACGCACTCCTTGCGCTTCATGGTCCTGATCTCTCAACACTTAGTCGAATTTTGGATCTGTGCACTCCTTGTAACAGATTCTTACGCAAGACTTAGCTTCTTGTGGGTGACTGTGCACGCCTTGCAGCAGTCCCTTTTCCCTCCTTTCAAATGCAAAGTTCACGTTGTCCCTTCTGAGCTTCTGATTCAAAATAGACTCTGTCAATGCACTCTTTATGGACTATATGCACACCTTGCATGAACTCAATGAAGAAAAACAATTGAAACTTACCCAAACACCTCACGGTTTCATAAATTCAAAAACATAACTCATTTTCTCATGAAAGCAAGATAACAGGGAATTGTAAACAATAGTGACACTATGCATTGAGTCAATATCCCTCTATTATATTCATTCCAATGTAAAATGGCTACAACCTCAAACAACTTACATTCAGTAACAACTATATCTTATTCTGTAGCTAACCTTATTCAGGTATATAATGCATCTATTTATACAAGAGGTCCTCTCGGGTTTCCTCCAACTACCTACCTGATCGAAATTAAATTCTAGAACTACCTAAGTCCTATTGCATAAACGTCTGTGACAGAGCATTTAAGGCAAGTCTTCAAATATATGCCAAAATCAAATAACAAAAGGATGATCTGATCTCTTTTGGTTTTGACGTGATCATTCAACCTCCCCCCATTAAATTTTATGATGCATCTTTTGCTTACAAGTTCTCTGAGATACGCCATCTTCAAAATTTAAAATTTTCTCAAAAGGTGCACTAAGCATTGTGTTGTCATCCCATGTGGCTTTGGGTTTCGATGCTCCTGCATCACCAAATATGGCTAATTCCGAAAGGCACCTAGTGATCAATAAAAGGAGGAGCAACAACATGAACATGATCTTCCAATAAGAGAACACATACTTTGTCACCGCCTCTCTCATAAAGTCTAAGGTCTTCCAATAAGATAACCCCTCTCTCATCAAGCCTAATTTCTTCCCTAGGATTAACATAAACACCAGAAAATGAGCGATCATGACTATAGTCATAGTCATATTCAATGTGAGGCCACTTGGTTGGTGCGGAGATGGGCCAATCCCTTTCTCTCTCATCTCTTGTTGCTTGGAATATTATGTCCCCCATGTTCTCTCTCTTATTTCCCGAACAATATCAAACACTCGTTGCAACCTAATACAACACACTACATATGTCCTGAAAAAACCCAAAACAAACCCTTCATGGCTAAACCTCAAAGATACTATAGACTTTGGTTGTAGATATTCAATAGAGAGACAATTGAGCGCTTATATATAAAGCTATTTTTTTGTGCCCATGTATTTATTGACAACTTAGTTTAAATGTTCTATTGTTGGTTTAGGGCACATGGCACTTTGGAGTGGGTTGGTTACCGTGATGCAAAGCCCGTCAACACTTTATTAGTGGACAACATTTTAATTTTTTCCTCGTGCATTAAGGTTTTTCAAAAGTACTTCCTTTCATGAGAGATGAAACTGATTACTTTTATTACAAGCCTTTTTCTAAAGGAGGTTTTGCGCAATTATTTATCTTTAAGTAGTGAAAAAAATGTTATATACAAAATACACCTTCTCTTTCATTTTTTCAAATTTCTCTTTCCTATCATATATCACCTTTGAAGTTGACAAGGCTATTGATGAGTCACAAGATTAATTCCTTACTTTTAATCCCTTTTCACTTAGTCATAACCCTTTATTAGTTAACTTTAATGCTCATATCTGGGATATAGGGTGAAGGTGTCTTCCATTTGTATTTCTTTAGTATTTCATTTGAATTATTGATCAAACATTGATGGATTAGTTTGTTGATTGTTACAGGTTTAGTCGAAACTTGTAGAAGATACATATTATAAGATCCATGAACTGCATCTTCAATATTTTGGGCATGAGGCATCATCAGGTCAAAATTGACACCTCCACATAAACTATTAACAGCCAAGATCGTATTTTGGGAGATATTATTAATTTACCAATCTCTAGTATTTTTCTCTTACGACAAATCCATATGATCAATAACTCAAATTTCTAAAAATATATTTCATGAATCAGCTATGCCATGGAGAAAGGATCATCATCAAATGTCTTGGAACTATTCATTGTTACATTTATGAGTTAATAAGTAATAATATTGGAACCATTTATGAGTTGGTTTTGACATGCTAAGTATTAACAAATTGTTGTAACCAAATGAATGTATTGTGTATCCACATTTAATATATGTTAGTTCTATTTCAATAAAGTTTGTATATAAAGGAGAGTTTCATCCCCATTCTATAGAGAGGACTCTTAGATCATAGTCCAATTTAAAATGGAATAAACCACAATTTCTTGAGATATTCTTCAATATAGTTTGCAGATTTCTAATTTTCTATGTAATGCAATTTGGTTTCTTTCTAGTTTTTTAGTTGATCTTCTACAACCTATTCTAGAAGAAAGGGCCCACTTGACTGGTAGAATGCTACATTTTTGTCACTTTTTTCATTAGTTTAATTCATATTTCAATCAATTTCATTTTAGATTTTTAAGTGATTCTCAACTATTAATTTTACTTCTAATTTACGAGTGATCCTGAACTAATTGATTTTATTTCAGATTTCAATTAGACACTTCAATTATATATCATCTTGATTAAACCGTTTTTTTTTTTTCACAAAAATCTTAATCCATAGTTTTAAACATATAGTTGTTACTTATAGATATACATTGACGATATGAGTTGATGATGTTTTGAGAATTAGTTTAATTTAGTTATTTATTTAATTCATTTCCATAAATTCTAGTTACACGTTCATTTATTAATATTTATATATCAAACAAACCAAAAGAGGGTAATCAATTTCTACAACGCTTATGGTTTAGGTATATTTTAATTTAATGATGAATTCACATTAACCTAATATTCAAGTTATTATTATTAGTTAGATTCAATTTTCAATATCATATTCTCTCTTTTAAGAAAAACCCGATACTAAAGATGCCTCACATAAGTTTACTTTATTTGAATAAGACATTACAAAGGACTTAAGTTTGCATATATTGTTCCCAACACTTCACATGTTTACGAACTCTGGATTGATAATTAAATGACACATTATTTAGGCCTGGAAATGTGGTATATAAATGGACTGTCATTTTTGGTGTCGTTGTCGGAGAAATGCTAAAAATAATTCATAAATTTGTAGTATTAGTGTAGAAGCATAATAGTTTAGAATCATGAATACAAGGGAATAGAGATTGTAATATGCATAGACGAATTCACTACAAAGATTATGTGGCGCAAAATGCCTGACATATTTACTATAAACAATTTTTGGTGAGTCTCTATTTCACTGAATTCAAATCATGGTAGTTTAAGAGTGGATGAATAGGTCTAAAGATACTAGAGGAACTATTCCAACTGCTCCATCTAAGTAAACAATGGTGATGTCTAAAATAATGAATAGTTAGTTTGTGTCAGTAATCGTTGCGGGAAATGTCTCTTGCCATTATGAATGCATAGAGAAAGGAAGAAGAATAAAGCGGAAATTATCGTTGTTTGAAGTCTCCATGATGGATTAAAAGGAGAAATCTTTATCTAATATGATTGATGAAGTTTTGTTTAATCTCGTCTCTTTACTTTCCTATGTGTGTAATTTCATTTTTTTCTAATTTTCTATGATTATTGAGAGAGTGCACACCAAAGGAACTAGTGCGCATCTCTATTCTGCTATGTGTTGCTAAGTAATGTGCCCTCCATTTGCTGGTAGTGTTAATATCAAGTTAGGGCATCAGATTTTAAAAGGAGGACGAGTTAGAAAAGGCTATACGCATCTCTCTTTGTTCAGAGTGATCAACATTGAAGGTGTCTCTCTCAAGGAAGTGTGTTGCACCCTCTCCCTCTGATCAATTCGCCTTTCTTTCCCTTCCAGTAATGCATCCTCCCTAAAAAATGATGCTTAGTTGTTGAGTGTGCCCCTCTCATTTAGATCAATTTGCACCCTCCATCAAAAATTATTCTTAATTGTTGAAATCACCCTCTCACTCAAATCAATTGGTATCAGAGTAAGTTCTTTCCTTGGGGGAAATTTTTCCGCACACAAAGAAGGACTCACCAAAACTTCATCCACAAGATTCAATCTTTTTTTTGGGTCTTCCACTCTCTCCTCATGCTCTTTCTCAGAGCATTAGAATCACCCTTCTTAGGGTTCCTCTCACACCCTCCTCAGGGTCTATTCAATGCCTATAGACCATTATGCCTCAACGAGAGGCCTCCAGTGACGAATCCAGCGTAGCCACATCAACTCCAGTTGAAGACTTGGCATTGGCTCTCCAAGAACTTATTTGATTCCAACAACGACGAACTCGAGCGACCATGCAGCTGGACACCTGTTTTCAGTTACCCAAGTTCCTCGACCAAATGAATGGAGAGACAGTAGATTCCTAGATCCGTAGCCTCTCCTCTTACTTCAAGACCTCGCCCAAGATGAAAGAGGACATCAAATTGCAGATATCCAAACTTCAGCTCGAAGGAATCACATAAACCTTGTGGGACACACAATTGGAAAGATCATAATTGATCATAGATCTAGGTACACCATCTTCCTCGACAAATGGCCACATTGCGTCGTGGGATATGTTATGTCAGACATTGAAGGAACTCTTCTACCCTCTAGGATATCTTCATAATTTGCTCGCCAAGTGGTTAGAACTCTGTCAAATTACCAATCAAATGTTCAAGGATACATCAATGTCTTCTTCATGATGTGCATCTAGTTACATGTGAGTGAACCAGATGAGGTATTAATAATTAAGTTCAATTATGGTTTATTGTTACCTCTCCAAAAGGAGGTTGACATTTTTTATAGCGCTTCTCTGGAAAAGGATTTCTTACGGGCGTTGGCCATAGAAAGAAAGGTGGCTCCTCACACCCGCTTCCCAACATATCACACCTTGATTACTACTCCAACAACTTCAAAACCGCAGTCTCATTTATCTTTCTCTTCAACATCCAAAAATTCAGTCTGGTGTACCTTTCACAAGAACAACTCCCACCATTATGTGGACTATTGCGCACTCAAAAATATCTGCAGCACTAAGACCTTGATTATCGAGGTCAATTCAATAGATTTGACCAAAATCCCAGAGACCATTTCACTTGAAAACCCCAATGAAGCCGATTCATTCCTCATTCTCATGACCAAGCCAGAACCAGGTCGCCCTAACATTCTCCTATTCACTTACAACTGCCAAATTAAAAATGAGCTTTCCACTCTCATTTTAGACAATGGCAGTCAAAATAATCTAATATCACAAGACTTAGTCCAACATCTGCAACTCCCCACAACCCCATACCCCAACCCATGTCATCTTGGATATGTACAAAAGGGAAGTCCCTGCAATATTATTGCTCGGTGTTGCGTTGTCACTTTCACCATTGGTCCTTTTCGTGATACTACGATATGCAATGTGTCACCATTAGATTGTGTTGATCTAATTCTCAATCTTCCTTACCAACAAGACTGACAAGCAGTGTATCACTCCAAGACTCATAAGTACCATCTTAAATAGGTTGGGCACACCTATGTACTTACTTCATCGTCTATCACTTCACCACCATCGTGAACCGATACCACAGCCACTCACCATGTCATTAATACCAACAATATATCGTTGTGTTTGGTTCG
>ML850393.1:12220-31987 GCA_009831015.1 Picea engelmannii
CCCCCCCCGGATGTGTTCCCACTCCTACATGAATTTGAAGATGTGTTTCTGATGCAGGAGCATCTCTCTACCTCAACACGTGCTAGTTATTAGCACGAGTAGTGTGCATTCAAGGAAGGGAGAGGCGTCGCCCTCTCATTTTTCCTTCGAGAATCTAAAACATGATCAAGGCAATTAATGTTGACAGGTTGGGAAGAGCCAAGTTTTTCCTTGGCACAAGATGTAGATAAGGTCTTCATTAAGTGGTTGATAGTAGGAGGGATCTGTATCCGATTCGGATCAGATTTCCATCATTGTAATCTGCCCATTAGTCAGGTGTTTTGAATGGTGATCAGACACCACTATCTTAGCTTGGAGGGAAGCTCATCGAGCCCCTATTTTATAAAATCTTGTATTATTGTGAGTAGAGGAGATGCAAGGCATTGCAAATAAAGATAGGGGGGGGGACATAGAGAGTTGAGACTCAATTGCAGTTCGAACTCTTGTATTGTAATGGACATTCCACCATTAATAGAAAGTAATAGATTTTATTGTTTATCAATTTCTGTGTAATGGATATTTAGTTATGAATGTCATTTATGTGTGTGCATGTTGTATATGTATGTTAGAAATCGTCTGCAGGGATAGAATTATAATCTTCTATCTATGAGTGTGTTGGATTAAGTCTGGTTCTCAAGGCTAAGTGCAAGGAGTGCGCGACAAAGCATGGAAAATTTGTATGGGTAGCTTTGCTGCAGCCACCCAGATGTATGCAATTATGAGTCTGCCAAGTCGACGCAAGGAGTGTGTGTCTGAACTCATTTGAGTCAGAAGAGAAGCTACCAAGAGGGAACACCAATATAATTCATAGACTTGGAGGGAAAATTCAAGGTGGTTGGGTACCTTGGAAAGATATTCTGTGTAGGAGGAAACACAACGCAGAGTTACTGAATACTCTGTAATACTTTTCCATAAGGGCATAGAGCAAGTACGAGAGCATACAAGAGAAACACATTCTGCAGTATTGAAATCCTTAAGAGAATCCCAGGGTTACTAAACACTCTGAGGAAGGAAGGATTTGCAAGAGTGCGTCGACAAAGGAAAGGAGATGCCTTAAGACTTGTGGAAGGACCAAGGGAGAAGTCGTCGAAAATATTAGCCGAGCGCAAGGAGTGCACCAAGGATACAGTAAGTTCATATTACAATCTCAAGAGGAAGGGAGTTAAGCTGCCAGGAGGGCATGAGAAATTCCACTGAAGGACGCAGAGGAAATGATAACCTTGAATATTTCAAGCCGAGCAAAGTCACAAAAGAAATTGCGTAGGACTCTACAAGGAGTGCAGAAAAAGGTCGAGAACAGTCTAAGTCTCGAGAAGAAATTGTGCCAAGTGTGCAAGAAGGTCGAGGACTTGTCGAAGTCCTGAAGACCATGAAATCATCCATATTCGGGAGGAGAAAGATGGCAGAATATCAGGAGATCTGGGAGTTGGAGCTCTTGGAGGTTTTCCAAGAGAAAACAGAGATCTTCGCGAAGTTGCAAAGAGCGGTTTGAGTCTAGACGGTTGGATCTAGAGGGGACGCGTGGAATCAATACGCAGGCTCAGAGGAATAGCACTATGAGAGATATCAGAGGAGGATATCGAGAGACTCTCGAAGGTCGAAGTCTGAAGAGATTATAGTTGTCAATCGGAAGGAGGGATGGGGACTGTTGATCCTCTTGTTGTTTGAGTTCGCGGATTCGAAGTTTGAGAATGTAAGAGTTGGTTGTCGTGAGAAGAGCCCAAGCCCGAAGCCCTAAGTGCTTTTTGTTTTTGAGCCTCGGGACACAGATCGAGGTCATGTGATAGAAAGGGCATGGCACAGAGAGCTAAGTGTCACCGCCAACTTTCTTCAGAGGGCCAAGAAGAGATTCGTGGGGTTGAGAGGACCCACACTTTGAAGAAAGGAAGGACCTATGATAGAGTTTGTCAGGTTCCAACAAGAAGCCGAAGAGTCAATCTAACTCAGGTGTTCAAATGATCTTAGACTGGAAGGTCACCGCAGCCCTGAAGGGGGTGGGGTCTACGCCAGGAGTGGTATGAGAGCCTGATTTTATTCTCGGGTGGAAAGAAGAAGATAAATAATATACTATGATACCAGAGTGGTATCAAAGAACATAATTGATTTTTGTAGGCAAGGGAGAAAGAGTGCGATACTCTATGGAAACTGTTGCAAGGTGTGTAACAGATGATAAACAACTAGGTGGGTTGTAGGTGAAACAAGATGGTCGTTAGAGGTCCTGAGCATGGTCAAGGAGAAATATGCCCATAGAAGAGAAAAGTGCAGATGGAGAAGGAGATCAGTGAAATATGAGCAACGATGGAGATGCTAGCATTCAAGATGCAATAGGAAGCAAAGGTGTGTTGGAGATACGAGTGGCCTTTGAAAAGAACAGCTAAGTGGCTTGTTTGGAAGTTGTTGACCAGAAGACAGCAACAGGTGGTGAAGAGGTGGTTGAGATATGTCAAAAACATCAATGGAAAGGGAAAGAGATCCGGCAGAGGTCTCGTAGGTTTCCAATAGGGAAATGAGAAGGGGTCAGTTGATCTTGTAAATTTCCATGAGGGCAGAGGAGACATATCGAATTTCCAAGTGGGCAAGGGAGAAGAGAATAGCTCAGCTGAGAGTTCATGTCAGCAAGAGGTGTTGAGAGATGGAGAGGAGGAGGAAGAAAGGCCTCATCCATATGAGGACTCATGCGAAACTGCAAACCATGTGAATGAAGATGATAACAAGTTGGAAACTTTCATCATAGAGGAGAAGGATCAGAGGAGCATTATTTTCATTGGAGGAGTCAAGATATTCCTACTAAGAAGACGAGGAGAGGTTAGAACAAGTGTTGCAGATGCAACAGGAAGACAACAAGCTCAAATTTTCATGGAGGAGAAGGAGAAGATACTGAATTTTTCCCCAACAGAAGAGGAGCACCCAGTTGAGTTACTCACTCAGTGGGAGATGGAGTCAAAGGCACTGGAGGATTGGTTGGACAGTCTGAAACCAGAAGGTGGATGCCATGAGATAGCCATGCTAGAGGAAACATTCCAGCATGAGTTGCAGTTGGAGGAAGATGGAATGAGACCAGTCGAAGACCTGAAAGGAGTTAGTCTGTCATAAGAAGTAGTTGAACAATAGTTCAATGGTGAGACTACAAAATTGGAGTCTGTAGAAGAGTGGCCAGTTAGCATCATGAGGGACGAAATTCACATGGGAGATAGGCATGATACACCCATAGAGCAGCACGAAGAGTTTCAGTCGAGCAGACTACACAAAGGAAACCAACCGATGAAGCAGTTGGAAGAAGTCGTAGAATAAATACAGAGGTTGATGGTGAGGTCAGCAGAAGAAGTTGAACAGAGGAGCACCTGCATGAGAAGCAGGGAAGATGCAGAAGCAACAACAATAGAAAAGCAAAGGAGCAGAAAGAAAACTCCAGGAGAAATTTTGGGATCACGGAGGATTTCAAAAGAGCTGGGAAGCTCATGAGAAGGAGCTCATGAATTTTCGTAGACGTAGAGTATGATTCAGGATCATCACTCTACCTCAACACATGCCAGTTGATTAGCACGAGTGGTGCTCATTCAAGGAAAGGAGAGGCGTCGCCCTCTCATTTTTTCCTTCGAGAATCTAAAGCGTGATCAAGGAAATTAATGTTGACAGGTTGGGAAGAGCCAAGTTGTGCCTTCACACAAGTTGTATATAAGGTCGCCATTAAGTGGTTGATGGTAGGATGGATCTGTATCCGATTCAAATCAGATTTCCATCACTATAATCTACCCATTAGTCAATCATTTTGAATGGTGATTAGACACCACTAGCTTAGCTTGGAGGGAATCTCGTCAAGCCCCTCTTCTATAAAATATTGTATTATTTCCAGTAGAGGAGACGCAAGGCATTGTAGATAGAGATAGGGTCAAAACATAGAGAGCCTAGAATCAGTTGCAGTTTGGACTCATGTATTGTAATGGAAATTCCACCATTAATAGAAAGTAACAGTTTTTCTTGTTTATCAATTTCTGTGTAATGAATATTTAGTTATGAATGTCATTTGTATTTCTGCATGTTGTAGATGTATGTTAGAAATCATCTTCAAGGATAGAATTATAATCTTATATCTGTGACTATGTTGGATTAAGCCTGGTTCTCAAGGCTAAGTGCAAGGAGTGTGTGACAAAGGGTGGAAACTCTATGAGCCAACACAAGGAGTGTGTGTCTGAACTCATTTGAGTCAGAAGAGAAGTGGCCAAGAGGGCACACTAGGATAATTCACATACTCGGAGCAAAATTTCAAGGTGGTTGGGTACCTTGGAAATAAATACTATGTAGGAGGAAACACGACGAAGAGTTACTAAATACTCTGTAATACTCTTCCGAAAGGGCATAGAACAAGTACAAGAGCGTACAAGAGAAACACATTATGAAGTGTTTGAATCCTTAAGAGAATCTGAGGTTTACTGAACAATCTGAGGAAGGAAGGATTTGCAAGAGTGCATCGACAAAGGAAAGGAGATGCCTTAAGACTTGTGGAAAGGCTCAGGGAAAAGCCATCAAAAATATTAGCCGAGCGCAAGGAGTGCACCAAGGATACAGTAAGTTCATCTTACAAGCTCATGAGGAAGGGCGTTAAGCTTCCAGGAGGGCACGAGAAAGTCCATTGAAGGACGTAGAGGAACTAAGAACCTTGAAGGTTTCAAGACGAGAAAATTTGCAAAAGAAATTGCGCAGGACTCTGCAAGGAGTGCAGAAGAAGGTCGAGAAAAGTCTAATCCTCTAGAAGAAATTGTGCCAAGTGAAAAAGAAGTTCGAGGACTTACTGAAGTCCTGAAGACCATGAAATCATCCATTGTCGGGAGGAGACAGGTGGCAGAAGATCAGGAAATTCGGGAGTTGGAGCTCTAAGAGGTTTGCCAAGAGAAAATAGAGATCTTTGCGAAGTCGCGAAGAGCGGTTTGAATCTAGACCATTGTATCTGGAGGGGATGCGTGGAAGTAATCCACAGGCTTGGAGGAATAGCACTCCGAGAGATATCATAGGAGGATATCGAGAGACTCCTGAAGGCTGGAGTCTGAAGAGATCGCAGCCGTCAATCGAAAGGAGTGATGAGGATCATTGATCCTCACTCCATTTGAGTTCGTCAATTCAGAGTTCGGGAATGTAAGAGTTGGTTTTCGTGAGAAGAGTCGAAGCCTGAAGCCCGAAGAGTTTTGTGTGGTTGAGCCCCGGGACACAACCTGAGGTCATATGATAGAAAGGGCCTGGCACAGAGAGCTAAGTGTCACCGCCAACTTTCTTCAGAGGGCCAAGAAGAGAGTCGCGGGGTTGAGAGGAGCCACACTTTGAAGAAAGGAAGGACCTATGATAGAGTTTGTTGGGTTCCAGCAGGGAGTTGAAGATTCAATCCAACTCAGGTGCTCAAACGATCCTAGACTGGGAGGTCGTCGTAGCCTCAAAGGGGGTGGGGTCTGCGCCAGTTTCACCCACCCACCAGACTCCCACCATCCTAGGACATTTCCCATTCCATCAATCTCATACCTAGCACATCTCTACCCAATGCACCAGCCTATCGCCTAACTCCCAAGGAGGCCACCAAAATAGAACGCCAAATTGGTCAACTCCTTGAATCAGACCACATTCAACATTCCTCTTCCCCATTTTCCTCTTCAACCTTCATTATTCCCAAGAAAGACACTTTTCAATGGCGTCTTGTTACTGATTATAGAGCCCTTAACAAATACACCATTAAAAATTGATATCCCCTACCTCACATCAAAGATCTCCTTGACCATCTGCACGGGGCCTCTTTCTTCACAAAGATGGATCTGACTTTTGGATATCCTCAAGTGCACATGCAATCGAGTGATATCTGGAAAAAAACATTCAATACCAAGTTTGGTCTTTATGAGTGGTTTTTCATGCCTTTCGGATTGACCAACGCACCGGCCACGTTCATGTGTCTAATCAGTGACTTCTTTTGGCCACATCTTGGTAAGTTTTTTGTGATTATTTATCTTGACGATATTTTTGTTTTTAGTAGGTCATGGGAGGAACACATGCAACATGTGTGCACAATATTGGCTTTAATTCGACAACATCCACTTCAGGTGAAAGAAAAAAAGTCTTATTTTTCACAAAAGTCGATGTAATATTTAGGATTCATTGTGGACTCTACAGGGGTACGCCTTGATCCCACTCAAGTCCAAGCAATTTCTAAATGAACAACGCCAATCTTTGCACATCTTCTTAAAATATTTATGAGAGGCATCATTTTTTATCGAAAATTTGTCTCCCATTTCTCCCGATTGTCTTGTCCATTGCATCAGTGAACAAATAAGGAAAATGTATATGGTCTCCTGATGCGCAATGCCACTTTGACAAATTGAAGCAAGCCTTATGTTCTGCTCCAGTTCTCTGCTTTCCAGACTTGGTCCAACCATTTGAAATTGAGTCAGATGCTTCTCAATTTGTGATTGGTGGCGTGCTTAAACAGGGAGGTCATCCTGTAACTTACCACTCAGAGACGGTTTTGGCCGCAAAGATCAACTACAGTACATATGAAAAATAATTTTACATATTGGTACAAGCATTGAAGCAATGGCGCCATTATATTCTGGGTAAAGAGATCGTCCTACACATAGACCATCACCCACTCATCTTCATAAACTCACAGAGTAAGATACAAGAATAACAAAATCTAAAGGGGGCAACATATATCCAAAAATTTCATTTGGTTATTAAATATAAAAAGGGAATCGCTAATAAGATGGTTGATTTATTAATAAGGCCACCATCACAAGTTATGAATATCTTATCAGTTCAATGTGTATCCTATGATAGTTGGAAATACATGTATGAATCAAATCCCACTTTTAAAGAGATATGGTCAGCATTACAAAAACCTACAGTCATAAATCAAACACATTTTATCGATTACAACATTCACGAGGGATGGTTGTATCGCCTCAATCAACTTTGTGTTCCGCAATTAGAGGATCATTTGATTCTCATCAGAGAAGAACATGTTTTCTCTTGTGGTGGTCACTTCGGGAATGCCAAAAAACTTCTACACCTCCAATGCCAATTCTATTATCCTGCTATGTCCAAACAACTCGACCGTTTCATCAGAGCTTATGCTCTCTTCTCACAAATAAAACCCTCTAATCACAAATATGGTCTCTATCATCCTTTGTCAATCCCCTCTCACCCATGGGAATCAATTTCTATGGATTTCCTGAGTGGCCTCCTGACCACTTTTCACAAGCATGATCCATTTGGGCTGTGGTCTGTCGGTTCTCCAAGATGGCGATCTTTCTCCCTTGCCATAAAACCACTTCTACCATGGAAAATACTAAACTATTTTTCCACCATATTTGGCCACATTTTGGCCTACGTAGCAACATCATTTTTTATCGTGACTCATGCTTCCTTAGCTCCTTTTGGCATACTCTCTGGTCCTTACTAGGCTTCCAGCTTCATTTTTCCACGTCATTCCATCCACAGACCAACGAACAAACCGAGGTGGTCAATTGTACATTAGTACATGCTCTGCATAGATCCTTCATCAAGAATAAGCAATGGGATGCTTATCTTCACATTTTTCATCATATCTACAACAGAGATATGCATTCTCCAACGGGATTCTCTCTGTTCGAGGTTTTCTTTGGCTTCTAACCACTTGCACCTACCGAGATGCATCTCAATTTGGCTTCGTCAGGTTCAGTACACCATCAATGAGAACAACAGGCAGCTCAATTCTTCATACATAATTTATCACAACAACACAAGCAAGTTGTAACCTCCTTACAAGAAGCACAAGAGAATGCAAAGCAACTTCATGATAAACACAAAAATCCATTGCAATTCCAAACAGGAGACAAATTTTGGCTGCAAATTGACAAGCAACGCTTCAAAGGGTGACATCATAATTTGCATTCATTGCAATATGGACCATATGCAGTTTTGGATCACATTGGAGAAAATAAATATTGGTTGGATCTTCCAACACATTTGGGCATTCATGACGTTCTAAACATCAACAATTTAAAATTATTTGAGCCGCCACTTCTTGAAGACATAGTCACTATCCAACACCCATTGGAAAACATTTCTGATTTTCAACCTCCATTATTGCATGATCAAATTCTGGATAGTAAGACCAGGACCACTTGTCAACAACAACATGTTTCCTATCTAGTAGACAGATAGGGACAAAATCTAGCACAAGACAAATGGATGACAAAAATGACAGTGCAACGATGGTTTCCTAAGTTGTTGGCGAAGGAAGGGACACTTTCATATCTAAACAAGGAGGAATTGGACCAATAAAGAAGGACGTCAACCTTTCTTAGAAAGCTAACAATAGAGTATCATTAGTTCACAGCAAGCAAGGAGAGAAACAAAAGTAATGCTATACTAGTTTGTTGATCTTTGTATGAGTCAGTCGGTTCCTTATTTGTAATAAAGCATTCACAAGTCTAAATAAACAATGGCAATGTCTAAAATAATGAATAGTTAGTTTGTGTCAATAATCGTTGTAGGAAATTTCTCTTTTCATTCTGAATGTGCGGAGAAATGCAAAAGAATAAAGCATAAATTATCGTTGTTTGAAGTCTCCTTGATGGATTAAAAGGAGACATCGTCCTCTAATATGATTGGTGAAGTTTTGTTGAATCTCATCTCTTTAATTTCGTGTGTGTGTAATTTCGTTTTTTCTATTTTCTGTGATTATTGAGAGAGTTTGCACCAAAGGAAATGGTGTGCATATCTATTCTGCTATGCGTTGCTAAGTAATGTGCCCTCTATTTGTTAGTAGCATTAATATCAAGTTATAGCATTCGTTTTTAAAAGGAGGATGAGTTATAAAAGGCTATGTGCATCTCTATTTGCTTAGAGTGATCAACATTGAAGGCGTCTCTCTCAAGGAAGTGTGTTGCACCCTCTCCCTCTGATCAATTTGCTTTTCTTTCCTTCCAATAATGTGCCCTCCATAAAAAGTGATGCTTAGTTGTTGAGTGTGCCCCTCTCACTCAGATCAATTTACACCCTCCATCAAAAAATGATTCTCAGTTGTTGAGTGCACCCCTCTCGCTCGGATCAATTTACACATTCCATCAACAAACCCATTAGATCTAAAATACCTAAAACGAAAATCCTTAATTCTTAAGTGATAGAGGGAGTTAAACCCTAGGGTGAAAATTTGCATTCACTTAAGAAAACAAAAAAAAGGGTTTAAGGTAAGTATGAATTTTTTTTTCTAAATGTAGGGTTTTGAGTGAATCGCCATACCCTTCAAATCATGATTTTCTGAATATATCTGATGTTCTAGATTATTCTTCTGCTACAAATTTCTCCCTGATATGTCTCTCTTCCAAATCTGTCTCCTGTAAATTTTGGAAAAATAATGAAAATATTGAATACCTTATTAATATTAAAAAAACTTTATGAAAAGGGTTTAGAGTGAATCACCATACCCTTCAAATTCTCATATTCTGAATAATATTGTGGTTCGAAAGTATTCTTCTCTTGCGCAGTGTCCCTCTGTATGTCTCTCTTGCAAGTCTATCCCCTGCAAAATTTTGCAAAATAATGAAATAGTGAATAGCTTTTTAGTATTTAAATGACTTATGAAATTCGATTCCGACTCTTTTTTTAATTGTTTAAAAAAATCGCATTTTTTTTTACTTTTTCAACACAACAGTGCATTTATGTAAGACGCACCGGTGTGTCCATATTACATTATTTTCCGGTGCTTCCATATCAATTGATGCACCAGAGTCATATAATTGTTTTTTATTAACAAAATATCGAAACACAGTGTGGTTGATTTTTCAATGCACCAATGCTTATTGTTAATATGCGCACTGGTGCGTTTGTGCTTTATAAGCGCAGCAAATGCTTTAAAAGTTATTTGAACTTTTATTTGCACATAAAATAGTATATTCATCTCAAATTATCTTTTAGGATGAATTCACATGACTTACAATACTTCAGTATACATTTTACATTTTATGTAACCTTATACTTAAAAAATAGTTTCAAAACTATATTCAAACTCATATTGTGGTATGGTCCTCGAAATTTATTTACATATGTACAGGAAAATTTATTGTTAATTTTTTTGAAATACAGGGAGAAAACCTTATTATATGATCAAATGGTCAATTCTTCAAATTCCATCCCATTACATATTGCTCAAAGTCCATCGTGAAGTTCTCCCTTTCCACCTCTAGTAAGTTTAACTTATTTTATTTATGTTTCGATTATCTCATTGAATTTTTTTTAACCATGTCAATATGAATAAATATGTATCCAAAATTGCAGGATCCTGATTCAAAATCGAGTTCATATGCAGAAAATATTCCAGTGTCGGTTCAAAAACGTCAGAAGGTCTTATTAGGAGCAACATACTGCAAACAATTGGTAGATGAAAATGGACAGCCACTTTACCTTTCCAATTGTGACATTCCATATTCCAGTTGCAATCCTTGGTCGATGATGGTAATAATTGTTTGGTATAATGTAATTTGAACAAACAAATTATTGCATTATGCTTACTAATATCATCGATGTACTAATGTTCAATATTTTTGAATAGGATTCTTCTGATGATGAACAACCTACCTACCATCTTTCGTTGCACCCAACAACAATGTCAACCCGAGAGAATGTTGCAATGAGAGCACAACTTGGAGAGGAAGCGTACCAAGAATTGTTGAATCAACCACCTATTAAATTCCCACTACATCTAGATTCACCAATTAGGAATGACTACAACAAGAGTAGTTCTTCGGAAGTTGGAAATGGAGAAAATCAAAAAGAGGTTGGTATGGATGATTACTTACGAGATACGACTGCCATGGAGACAATGTTGTTAAATGCATTCCAGAATGATGAGCTAGGGGATGATGCTCATATCAATGATACCATTTTCGAAATCCTAAAATCTGCTTCCACCACCCCTCTCTTTGGACCTAGTGCCTGATCAAAGTATACCCATTTTGGGACAACAATATTATTGTAGAACGTGAAAGAAAATTTTGGCATGTTAAACGCATGTTTCTCAGAAATATTGAGGTAATTAACCAAGAAGTGCCTTATATTAATTTTGAGAAATCTTGTCACACAATCAATAGTTGAAATGGTTTATTTTATAAATGTTAAATGACCTTGTACATTTCTATTTCCCACTAACTGTAGGATATTCAAAGATAAGGTTCTTCCTAGTGATAATGTTTTTCCCGGTAGCTGCAAAGAGGTAAAACAGTTGTTGAAAATGTTGGGTGTTGAGTATATATAATATCATGCATGTTCAAATGATTATATTATATAGAGGGTAATATGCATACAAAGAGATATTTCTGAAATGTGGGCGTGACAATTACCATAAATCAAATAAAAATGGTAAATCGCATGGTCCTCCTCATAATATATTGAGGCACATGCCTATAATCCCAAGGATTTAAATGCTCTTTTGTTGCAAAGAATTATCTATGTTGCAGGGATGACATGCATCGTAAAGAAGTGAGTCCGGAGTTATGAGAATCCCAATAGATTCAATATCCATGAAGCATATAGAAAATACATGGCCAAAAAAATTCAAGGAAGAAGTACGAAGTCTACGACTCAACATAGCAATGGATGGCGTGAACCCATATTCCCTCCAAAACACCAACTATTATATTTGGCCTATAGTAATGATCAATAACAATATCCCCCCATGGTTGTCCGTGAAGAATGAACATCTTATGTTGGCTCGTATAGTCCCTAGTAGAAGATAAGTCAAGAATATGGATGTCTACCTACAACCATTGGTAGATGAATTGAAGGAATTATGAGAAGGGATACATGTATATGATGTATCAATACCCATCACAATAGAGAGGATTTGTATGTTGTATGGCATATGTGCTTAAACCATAGATGATTATCCAGGCTTAGGAGTTTTTTCTGGTAATTAACATGTTTATTGATTTGTTTATATATGTAACAATATTATTTGCATATTTAATTCGTTGTGATTGACATTCTATTCTTAAACTTTAACGTTTTATGTATACAATAATTTCGCAAGTCTTGTAACTAAAGGATATCATGGATGTAAATGTTGTGGAGCTTCTCGAAGAGAAACATCCACTTTCAATGTTGTGGTACAAAATCAAGTCTAGGACTGCTCTATGGTGTTCCTCCTACAAGAACACCCTTATAGAAGAGAAACATCCACATTCAATGAGAAACATCCACATTCAATGGTAAACTAGAGATAACCCAAAGGCCTGCAATAATGACACCAACAAAATGGCTTAGAGCATATGAGAGAGAGAAGGAGAAGGATATTACATAAATGGTCGATTCAAATGGAAAGAATATATTCGATGATCCTAAATTATTCAACACCTATGTTGAGAAATTTTCCATTGGGATGAAAAGAAAATCTCTTTTATGAGCTCCCCTATTGGGAGAATCTTAAGATTTCCCAATTACTAGATCCCATGTAGATATTTAAAAATGGTTCATCTTCTTTATGGAGGCACATATCATCGAAAGAAAGTGACACATTGTCTTTGAGGAAATATCTCATTTCTTCAAAACTTAAAAAGAAACATTGGCCAAGAAAAGAAAGTAGAGGAGAGGTCGGTCCCTCTTGGTCTTTCAAAGAAGGTGTCGTCCCATGGATTTTGAAGAAATAAGATATTTCTTTGGCAAAGGAAGTTATATTGGGTGTGAAGGTTCCTTCTTTATATGGGCCTTCCCTACAATGTTGCTTCACTATGCGTCAACACCATTTGTCAGGGTTGAAATCACATGACCATTTGAACATTCTAAAGGTACGATGTATATCAAAAATATGATTTTATTATTTGTAATTTAGTTTTTTATGCCACGGGATAAAACATAATTAAATAATTATGTTTTTACTTTGTAGTGTCATTATCCTCTGCTCGTGCGTGGGTGTGTGAACCATGACCTGAGGCATTCCATATCTAAATTATTTGTATTTGTATTTTGGATCACATAAAAGGAGATTCATATGGCTAGCATTCCATGGTGGTGTAAGGAGATAACTGATATTTTTTGTATGTTTGAGAAGGAATTATCATCGAGTTTCATGGACTTGCAGGTTCATGTTCTAATTCACCTAGTAGATGAGGTTGAACTAGTCGGGGTGGTATCATGTCATTGGATTTTTTTTAGAGGTACATGAATAAATTGAAAGGATTTGTTCGTCAAAGGGAAAAACCAGAGGGGTCTATGGAAAATGGGTACATATCATATGATTCTTTATATTATGTCAGTGAGTACATCAAGCAGATCGACAACACACTAGGTGCAATGATTTGGGACGACAAAAGGAATGAAGACAAAAGAGAAGGGGAGATTCTCCAAATGAATGGAAAAAGGCGCTTGATAAATAGTAAGTGACTTATTGTTTTTCAAATTCCTACACAGTAACTATTCACATTCAACTTCATAATGTATATTTTTATGATCTCATATATACTATATGTTGGTTTGATTTCATGAATATATCAACGAATTCATAAATTGATGTCATCAATAAATTCATTCTTTATAATTCAAAGGCAACACAACCGTGGGTTTCATTGTACAAATAGAAGAGGAGGAAATGGGAAAGTGACAGGAAAGAATTGAGACAGTTGAATGGTAGAAGCATGCCTTATCCTGATCATTTAAAAGAAAATATGCCAATGATATTCCCAAACAATTGGGTTGTTGACCAAGTTAGAGAGAATTATGGTGCATCTGATCATTACCCGCGTGAAAAAGAAGATGCACTAAACATAGGGATTGGTTGTAGCAACCTGGTAATAATATTTTTGTGTACATAAATTTTAACTTCATACTGTACATTTGAATTGTAAGTACATCTATATTATTTTATATTTTAATGGTAAGGTTATTAGACACATATTGACACTGGGATTTGTTCATTTTTTATAGGTGCATTTGTTCCCATCTATGTGGGCATATGGGCATCATTTTCACACAAAGGATGCCAATGATGGACACATGACACAAGATTGTGGAGTGAAAGTTGAGTTCAACCAATCTAGTCATGCTAGCCACCACAATCAAAACACTATACAGAGGAAGTTAGGTTACATCAAAAAGATACAAGAGATCATTCGAGTGGACTTCTCTTCTTTCCAATGTATTATTTTTAGGTGCAAGTGGTGGGACACCTTTGATCGGAATAATGTAAAGGAAGATCGTGATAGTGGGATGATTTGTATCAACTCTAAAAATTTATGGGATGAAGCTAAGGAGCCTTATGTTTTTCCAAAACCCTGTAACCTAGTTTTTTTTACCCAGATGCGTTGGATAAGGATTGGTGGGTTGTATTAAGACACGACCCTAGATCAAAACATATTTTTGAGAACAACAATGTTATCATGCCAAGCAAGGAAGATAATGAGGGTGATGACAACAGAGAGTTATGTGTACATGTTTTATTTCATGTTTAATATTGTTGTTGTGTCATTTTGTTATATCCTTTATTTCACTAATTATATTGTTTTTTATTCATCTTCTGAGAGAGGAAATGTTAAGTTAATTATAACAAATCTTTGAACAATTTTAGTTGGTTAACAATCAGTTTGATGTGTAATGCGTTTGTCTTTCAAATTATTTTTTATTGCATAGAATGATTGTTGTTTGAACATATTTATATGTTGTTGCATATATTTAAAAAATTTCATCTTCTTTAAGTATTTCCAAGTGTGAAATCCTAAAAAATGTTAAATGTGGAATTGAACTTTTGAGATATGTAATTCTACTTTTTATGTTGATATAATTAGATGTAATGATATGGTTGATATGCAGGTTTAATAATACAACATTTTTTAGGATATGTTAACACGATGATTAAAAAACTGAGTTTATGTTCATTTATTTTTAGATTTAAAAGTAAGATTAACAAAAAATGTGGTTTATAATTAAAAAAATAAATTTATAGCATGATTTTGTGATAGTTTGGTTTTTAACTAAAGTAGTGTTTGTTAATTTACATATTTTATCATTTATTTTGAAAATATTTATAAACTTATGCCCCCAATGTTGAGAAAAACCACAATTAATGAAGTAATATTTTAAAATTTGATAGCAATCAACTTACGAAATAATGACAAAAATAACAATAGGAAGATTTGTATCCATAAAATTTTAAAGCCAATAGAATGCTTATTGTTGGAGATCATAACTTTTATATAATAACCATTTTTAGTGTAGAAGAGTCTATTCAAAAAGAGTAATTAATACAATGGAAAATAATATTTATTCATATGTAATTTGTTTTTTGAAAAACAAATAGTTAGAATGAATATGTATAATGAACTATCTATGCAGTTATAGTTTCAATTTTATAATTATAGTTTCAACCATATTTAACTTTGTAATTTATAAAAATAAACATGATGATGATAACCATCATATAACAAACATAAACAACATCTAAAATACACATTTATATTCTCTCACTAACATCATCTAATTATATACACCTCTAGCACATATAAACGTCAGTAATTAGCTAGCACACATATCTAATAATTTAACAGGGCATCATCATTGTCATCACATCTAACAAAATGCAAGCATTTTCTAGCATCATCATCACACACATCTAACAAGCATCATTTAGCATACACATATATCGAGCACATTTAACATTAAACATTTCTAACATGACCTAAAAAATGCACACATCAACATCAACATATAAATTAATTAAGTATATCATCATGATCAACATGAAAAATGCAAGTCTAATGAACAATGTTATAACATACACATCTATCAAGAACATTTAACATCCAAATCTAACATGACCTAACAATATACACATCAACATCAACATATAAATTAAGTCCAGTCGATGGGATAATCTGCATATCTACAACAATAGTGGAGACCTGGTCCGTAATGGAATATGATGGATGATGAATAGGTCATGACTTATCATAAAGGTGAGGTGAAAGAGGAGTATGAGGAATAGGTCTGGGATGTTGATCTAGGTGAGGTGAAAGAGGAGGATGAGGAATAGGTATGGCATGTTCATCTAGGTAAGGTGAAAGAGGAGGAGGAATATTTGCTGCCTCCTCATGATTTGGGTGGGGTGAAGGAGGAGGAGGAGGATGTGGAGAAGGATGATCGCGAACACCCTCATCAACCAATGGCATACTGGACGAACGAGCCGTACTAGAAGAAGAGTTGTGCCTATGCTAGTATCATAGTAGCTACAACGATATGATCCATAAGAGGCATCAAATAACACGACATATCCCTCCAAATCTACAAGAGCATAGGATATTTCTGAATGTCTCGCATTAGGGAAGGGCACACTCCCACCTCAGTCAAAATTGCAGAGAGTCGATCGCTCAAATCCAACTTAAATCGGGTATCAGGCATATAATGCATGCCACTGGGTATCTGCACTCAAGGACCTTGACCCGTCGCAGCCTCAGGAATCATATCCTCATCGTCATCTGCTAGGGGAGGAGTCACGTCCCCAATGAAAGTGTCAATATATGAAAAATATATAGTACAGAACAATAATAATATAGTTAATTCATTAAAAAAAATAATAAAACAAGTTAAAGAATATGTTAGAATTAATTTTATTATAATTAAGTAAGAAAATAACATAAAACTATATAAATTTAAACAAAACACTAATATTACCTATATCATCTCGTGACTCATCTAGTGTGAAGAGGGATTTTGGACATCCTCGTCAATCTAAAGCCGCGTAAGGACATGGAACCATGACGAACATGTGATTCGCCACAATGCTCGGTAGCCCTAGTGTGTATGGTGCAATCCTGGCCGAAAACTTTAGTTGGCCCCTCTTGGGAATCATCTCCCCCCATATGCACATCCACATGAGTCCTCAGCCTAGAATTTTGACAGAGAAAAGTCAGCCTCGTCTCTGGAAACCTCTCAAAAAATAAGAAAAACAGTTATGAGGAAAATGGAAAGTTCGACCTCCCATGTATCATAGCCCGACATTTGTCGAGCACTATACAAAATTGTCGCAAAAAAATGGCAGACCATCTGATACACCATGGTTGTTGTACCAACGAATCAACATAGTACAAAAGAGGTAAGCTAATGTGTTTCCCATCATTGGTAAAGTGGGCTATGGAAATCACTAAGAGTGAGAGGTAGTTAACCTCCTCTGCACCAAAAGAGGCAATTTTCAGCTATCCACTAGACACCTAAAAATCAGTTGGGGATAGCAACTCAACCCCAATATATTGTTGAGAGTACATGAGTTGACTCTCAGCGGAAACACCTACTGGGAAATCTAGGAACTGGGGAAAATCATCCCCTCTCCTGGATAGCTCAGTGATAAAATAAATATCCTCCTTAGTGGGATGGTACCACTGATCCAAACCCACACAAAAATCCTATCGATGGACATCTCATCGACGGATCAGATGCACCAACAAACCGGAGTGCCCCTTAAGGGATGTAGCCTCCTCATAGTATTTAAAGAGACCTACATCCCTCAAGCAAACATGAGTCGTTGCAGTAATAGGGCGAGGGTACAAATCCCTCTCCCTCTCCCTCGCCTCCCATTCCCATACAACATTGTACAGGTCCACCCTCTACTCCTACTGTTGTTGTTTCTCTCTCTGCTCACATCTCTTCATGATTAACATATGAAATACATCAGCCTCATTCATACATAAAACATAAAAAAAATCTATTGAATGGTAAATTTATTTATAAATACGGAAAAATAACTTCCTTCAAAAAATAAGTTAATTGCATTAACGATGCACTCAAAAAACAATCATGCACTGTTGGCAGTGCGGATATAGATATTGTGAAAACCGTGACCGGTGCATCAATGTAAACTAACGCACCAAAAAAAATATTTTCTATTATGTTATGCGGTGCGTTGGAAAACAGTATTGTATCGGGGCGCTACTCTACAACACATATGCCCCTATGCATTACATTTATCATATGCATTGCTTAAACCAAAAAATAAATTAAAACATTAACGCACATAAAAAATTATTTAAAAATTAGCAAAAAAGTGGTGTGTATACGTTCACTACATGCACCGATGCGTGTAACTAATGTAGATGCATCGTCACATAAAATTTTCCAAATTTTCGAGTACGAGACTTTTTACAGTGCATTCTGGTCGTTACTATAGCACCGCATACAGTGCCACCAAAAGAATTAATGGGTGCATGACAACACAATGTTACATTTATCAGTGGTGCATTTAGTAAACTGCCTAAAAATATATCTGATAAGGGAGGCGTGCCATGTACTTTAATGGCCCGGTGCATTATCTATACTTTAACACACCGCCCCACCAATTATATGGTTTTCTTCGGTGTGTCGTTAAACAAAAGCGCCAGTGAGTTTATGTTTACCAACACACCTCCGAGAAAGGTAACAAGGTACGTGGTGTTCCCTGTAAATTTATTGGTCGCACCGTAGGCAGTGCAAGATGAGAGCCTCGAACGCATCGCGCAATTTTTTTTTTCTTTTTTTTACGCTTAAAATTTCACTCAATTTTAAATTTTAATCCGGTAAAAACTTAAGTTATGAAGAAACAAGGACATTACCTAGACATTTTGTCGTCAGGGAGGCATGGTTTTGACGTACTCAAAAAATTGAATTTTCCCATCGTTTGGAAAAATTTGAAATTCACGCACTGGGCAGTAGACGAAAGGAAGGAAACCAAGGAAAGCACCGATGGAAGGGCGCTTCAGATAGGCAAAGGTTTCAATGGTGATTTTGAGCTCTACAACACTGAAAATGGCAAAAATGATTTTTACCGTTGGTAAAAATAAATTATAAAACCTTGTTTCGGTATGCCCGATGAAAAACCACACCATGCCATACATGTTTAATGAGCGCACAGGTTATATTTAAAAAAAAAAAATCCCTAGAAAGATGCACTTCTTTTTGGGAACCCGTGCGCACTGGTATGTATACTACTACATAGCCCACCATTGTACATTTTTTGAAAATCTAAAATAGTGTGAAATTTGTTGTTTAAGCATGACAAAGTGTGGTATAATAATAGATACCCCAATGCGATTGGGTTTACATAGCGCACTACCTAAATTTGAAAATTAACAACAAGGTGCTCCATATTGGAGCACTAGTGCGCATGATACAATGGAGTGCTCTAGAATATATTTCTTGACACAAAGCTACATTGGTTCGGAAATGTTTTTTATTTAAACATATAACATTGCGCTTTACTAATAGTGCAGTCGTGCTTCCAGTGTTACGTTGAGCATCGTATCTTTTTAAAACAACTCTATCATGGTGTGTCATTGTTTCCCGATGAGTCCTTATTACCATAGCCCATCGGATAATATTTTTCTTTATTTAAAATAACCCTACTATGGTGTGCTAGTTTTGAGGGAACCGATGCACTTGTTGTATAAAACACACTATTGTGTTATGTACTTATAGAAGCACATGTGTAAAAACATCTTCTAAAACCTTTGTCCACTCACCTTCGCTAGTATAATCCACTGTAAACGGATTTTTGTGATATTTTTATAGGGGCATCTGCAGAAACCTCCCCTAGAGGATCTTTTCTTTGTAGCATAACTATCACAATTTTCCTTTATATTAGTCTAGCCAAAGGCATCCCACCACTTACATCTACAAATAACTTATTGAAAAGATGACAAGTCCTCTTACATGATCTCTTGTATCTTTCTAGCATAACTAAGCTTCCTCTCTATTAGGTTT
>ML850394.1:0-24049 GCA_009831015.1 Picea engelmannii
ATCTTCTAGGCCTTCAAAGTTTGATCTCTCTCATCTGGCATGCAAGCCCTTGGCATCCACCTGTGGGCTTCAAGCCCCATGGAAGCCCAAGCTAGGCTTGTTCTTCCAAAATTGTCCACCAACTAGGTCCTGCAAAGACAAATAAGAACACCCTCCAAGGATCTCAAGTCATAACATCATGATAAGTCAATCCAATCAATAAATGAGCCACCTAAGCATGTGCATCAAAGATTACTATGTCAAATAATTAAGTGCTCAAAAACATTACGTGACTTGTCAAGCTTGAATATGGGAGGGTTGACAAGGTGTCGTATTGGGTAGATCTTGCCCTAGGTCAAGGAGTGTTTCCAAGAGATCCCTCTCTAAGCCATGTAAAGTGGATGAAATGGTTAGGGTCAAGACTCAATGGGCATGTGGTTCATGACATACAAGGGGTTGTAGTGTCTCATTCATGGGTGACTTTGTAGAGGGTGTGTGGTACCTTCGTTTGCAATGCAATTTTTCCAAGCCCATTATTTTTCAATTCTTTGTTTCTTTCATAAATTTAAGGAAACGTTGAAGGCCACTACCCTGGCATGGTGTTCGGATAATGACAGTGTCACCCACAAATACCTAGCGGAAATGAGAAGCGTAGCTCATGTTGAGACCCCCTTTTTCTCAGCCATGCAACTGAGAGCCATTACCCTGGCTTGGTTAACATATGATGGTAATGTCATACCACTAGATATTCATGGACATGATAGGTTGACTCGCGATGAGACCTCCTATCCTCCAACTAACCTTTTAATCATTTTTAATCATATTTCTTGTGGGCCCCCCTTTTCTTAAAGATAAGTGTTTCATTGCTTTCTAGGGTGATCCCTAGGTGAAGCATCTAGAAGGTTCATACATAGGATTTTATCCTTTACCCAACATCGATCCCTCTAGGCCTTCAACCCCTTCTTCCCATAGAATGAGGGACAACCCCTTCTTGGGTCAATACACCCTAAAATTCCAAGAGATATGGAAATGGGGGGAAATAGTGATGGGAAGTGGTAAGTATGGCCGGGAACGATAAGATGGCTCTTCAAGGGAGTTCCTAGTAGCAAACCCATCCCTAAGGAAGACCACTTGCTAGGGAACAATGTCAACCACCAAGGTGAAGCAGGGAACAAGGCATAATTTCCAAGCATATATCATGAAATCTACAACAATATAAGATACAACATACTTAAATTCCACAAATATTGAATTGATGCTCGCCATAATACCTGACTTGTACCTCATGGAGAAAGGTCCAATGCCTTCCGGAAGCCAGTTGGTGTGGTGGATGCCATCTGAAAATCTACGACCTCTGTGTTGGTGAGAAGGGTCTCCATCTATGCAAAATGATACTGCTAGTCATGTAGTCTCTCGGTTCTCCATATCTACAACTTGAGGGCCTTGAGACATGATCTTCTTAGTTATCCACAAAATGGGGATAACATCTGGCTCCTACTTGAGGACATGTGCTCGCCATAGAGTGCATGAGAACCACAACATCTTCTAGTAGACCCATGCTTGCCAAAACTCAGAAAAGG
This sequence comes from Picea engelmannii, assembly GCA_009831015.1. Lineage (NCBI taxonomy): Eukaryota > Viridiplantae > Streptophyta > Pinopsida > Pinales > Pinaceae > Picea > Picea engelmannii. The sequence continues at coordinate 1,560 of ML850394.1, forward strand.
GGATCATAACATATAGGGTGGTGATATCACCCTTTATCCATATACATATAAAACCCAAAATGAAAATCTAATCTAGAAAAGAAAATTTTTGACATTTTTTCAAAAAATTCTAAACTAAGCATGAAATCAATATGCAAGTAGAGAAAAATGAAAATGAAATGCATCTAAACTAGTATGAGAAATCAATATGTAAATGCAGTGGAAATAAATATGACTTACCTACTTACCTGGGGCATGGGCCCTGAAGAAGTCATGTGACCTATATGTAAGGTTGGAGAAGAGACCCATCCACTACTAATGACATCTTCCTCACATCTAATGCTATCAGATAATACTTTTCTTTATCAAAGTTCTTCTTGATGATGTAAGGGCCAAGCCATGAGTTGTTATCTCATTGGTCATATCTAGGCTTGCCCTTCTTCTTGTCCCACATGAGCGCAAGACTTCCTTCATTAAAGTTGATGCAAGATGAATTATCAACACACAGGTGTGAAGGAGGCTCTATGCAAACCGTCTTTGATGATTTCTTCATGTTTCTCATAAATCTGGATAGACCCTGGCTCCTTCCCATGGTACTTTGGAAGTTTTTCTTTCTATTCATTGGTCCATGGAAGAAGTATGTCTTTGGAATATTCCTGCATGAAAGGAAGCTCAGATGGATCATACTCAATAATTTGTGGAGGCACATCATAATCTCATTCACTGACGTAATCAGGACCATCATGATTCATCACATGCCTATCATCTTTCTCTCGATTGTATAATATATGGAAAGTGCCATATCCCATGGCAATGTGTGCATGGGTGAGATCCATGCTAAGAAAACCTCCAAGAGAAGTAGACCAACTCCTGGATAAGAGCATCCCCCAGGCATCTGGAACATCGATTACTACTATATCCATGAGGATGCTTATATGTGGAAAATCAATTAGAAAAACCTCAATGTCCTCACATACCCCGAGAACCTTGACCTTTTTAGAATCAATACCACATACATTTCCATAAGATCGGGTTGTCTTCAAACCAAGATGTCTCATCACCCTCAATGATATGACATTTTTTTAGGCCCTAGAGTCAAGCATGCAGTTGTTCAAGCGAAGGCCATTTATGCCTAATGAAAGATAGAAGGGAGGATTCTTGTCCCTTGGCCGATCGAGATACATAGTGTTCAAGATGATGGGAGGATCTTCCTTCTCGGTTGGAACTTGTAATACTTTCAAAATTTCCCTTTCCATGGAAGGGATCTTACATATCTCTTTCACTAGGACTGTCATATTCAGTTTTCCAAACATACTTGCAACATCTATATTTAACGGAATATTGTCTATAGGAGTTGTCTTAGGAAGAAACTCACGTACCAGAGGTGGAGGTGGAGGTGGTGGAGCCACCTTCTCTGCCAATGGAAGAAGAGTATTAGTGTGTGATGGAGGGGTTGGAGCTTTATTCCTTCTGGTGTGAGTTAGATATTCCCTCCTCCTCAACTCTTTCTTCTGATCATCCGTCAACTGATTCAAGGCCCGAAGTCTCCCTTCTCTTTCTCCTCTTCTTCTAGATTCATTGATCTGTTCTTGAGTGACTTTCTCTTCTTGATAAAAAAAGATCACATCCATGAAGTTCATATCATCGAGAGAATCTTCGTCTCATCAGGGGAATTCATCTTCTCTGTGGGGTTTTTAGCACGGAAGGCACCAAGCTTCTATATCAATTGTCTCAATTGGTTTCAAAGTATATGGGGCCTTTGCCTCTTGTCTAGGCCTTGGTTTCCAACCTATGGGATCTCTCTGTTGTCTGGTAAACTAAGGTCCGGGATCAGATTGATTCCTCTCCACAGTAGTCAAACGACCGATAATATGATTCTGCACCTGGGTAAAATGAGTTCTCATTTGATCTATCTTTTGAGACAAGAGGGAAATCAGATCAGGGGAACTGTTGTTGGAAACCTTAGTTTTTTCCTCTGCCTTGACACAATGGCACTGAAAAGGTTTCCCCTTGAATCAAGGAGATTTTATTCAATGTCAGCACTGTACTTTGTCCTGTGCCAACGATGTGGCCTTCTTGTCATTTATAATGAAGCAAAATTTCCCTTCAAAAGAGTTCATATAAAGGAGACGAATTGATGATGTTGTAGGATGAAATTTTGTTGGAATGTGATTGTATAACCTATCAAATCTAGTATTGAATTCATTCACTGTCTCATTCTCCTTTTTCTTTATATTATTAAACTGAGCTCCAAGTGTCCCTCCATCTGTATTTTTTCACCATATGTTCTTGAATAAGTTGGAAAAAGCTTCGTAGGACATGAGATGATTGTTAGGGAGACCTCTAAACCAATCAAGAGATTCTTCAGTCAATGATAAGGAAAATAATTTTGATGGCCACATCTTCATGCTCAATACCTGCATTGTCCATGTCTCGGCCCATGGCATAAAGATGGTCCTCAACGATTACTACATTGTTTCCTGGGAACCTTGGAAACCACTTGTTAGATTCTTTTGGCATTGTGTTAGGGTATCCTTTGATATTGGACATGTTAAGAGGTTTGTAGAGGTCCTTTTCCCAAGGGTGAGCCATTGGAGCAAGAGGAAGGGTACCGTGGAAGAGGATTTTTACAACAAGAGACTTGAGGGGAGGAATTCTTTGCTAAACATTATAAGGATTGAACCTCCCAGGGGGGGAAATTTTTGGAAAATGAAGGGTTCTGGGAAGGTGGAGTCGCCAGATGAGATTCAATATGAGCTTATCAAGAAAGTTGGAAAGGGAACGTCCTTTGGGTGGAGTCGCCATGCAATCTAGCAAAAAAGGATTTGGGATAGCTTGCCAAAGTGTCGTTAGGGTTCTGAAGAGGATCCAAAATCCTCTCCGACAACATCGCCAATTTTTTATTGCACAAGTTGTAGGTTGGGAAAAGCTCGACCCAACCACCAAATGGAGACAACTAGGAGGTCACCTACCCACTGTCACCTTAAGAAGGTGTCCTCACTTTATAGGTAAGGTAGTCACCTCAAAGGGGGAATCATAGTGACCCTAGGGTGAATGCGGTGGAAAATGATGAAGATAGGGAGGATGTCCCTAAAGGTCAATTCTAAGTGGTATGAAGGTCTTGGAAAAGAGTCTTGGGAAGGTCCAAGGGTTTCCAAGTATGTTGAGTAACCTGCATATGATGAAGTCCCTGCCTGAGACACAAGTAAAACAAGCATATATTGCAATATAACCAATTGGAAAAACAAGTTAAGTTTGTTGTCCCTAATAGCAGCTATTAGTAAGAATGTATATCAACAATCAAATGGCACCATAAGTTGCAAGAGAAATGCTAGAAATCAAGTGAAAGGTACAAGAGAAAGACTAGCTAAATACTAACAAAACTCAAGATTAAAGACCAAGAAACTAGCATGAAAAGACAAGGTTGTTGTAAACACTTTCTGTAGCAAATTATATCAGACTTATGGCTGTAAATATCAATGTATTACAACAAGAAACCACTAAAACTCCTCCAAACTTTTCCAAAAAGTGCACTAGAGAAAGTAAGAAAAGTGTGCAAACTTTGGGCAATTTCTAGTGGTTGATTAGAGAGTTATTCAATCAATTACATTAGGGTTTTTGTAGCCCTAATGGCTGAAAATGCAAATTCATAACAACAACAAGAACTATCCCTTTGATGGGGACTCCCTAGTGGTTGTGAGGTGCTCTAAGCACAAGGAACACAATTCAAGTTGCAAAAATTAAATATGATAAGAAATTACAAATCCCAATGCAATATTTTTTGTCTCCAATGCAAGATTAGTTCCTTTAGTTATGGGTTAATAGGGTCAAAAAAACAAATCTAGGATTACTAAATCCTCGGGGGTGTAAATCCTGTTACTTCCCAAGGTAAATAACCTAGATACGGTTTGAAATTGAGGGGTGTAAATCCGTTTACTTCCTCAACAAAACCCTTGCAAAATAACTTTAAAAGCTTGATAATAATGGTGGAAACTAGGATAGGGGTGTATATCCTTATACTCCCTATCTAGCCTTGGCCAAAACAACCTTAACTTGAATTTCCAATGATAATAACAAAGTAAAGAACCATACCATTTCAAGAAAAATCCTTAACATGCCAATGCAAACCACCATAATAAGCTAGAAATGACCTACAAAGGCTTGAGCATCATCATCATAAAATCCACAACCAAAGAGAAACCATATCATAGCACAAGAGAGAAAACACCCCCAATGGTAGTGAAAACTTCAGTCCAAGTACTTCTCGCAAGAGGGAGAGTTACGACAAAATGATCTTACGATCTCTTATTTATACAAAATGTCACTAAGATAGTTTTTCCACATAATTAAGGGTAAACCACAATACTAGGGGTCAACAACCCTAATCGTTCCCCTTTACAAAATTAAACAATTCACTTTAATTTCACTTTTGCACAAATAAAAACCCTAAAATGAAGTTGACGTCTCCCCTTAGGGGACGTTTTGGTACTAGGAGAAAGTCGTTGGTGATGGAGGAGTGTAGAAAGACTTCCCAAAGCCACATGTCAAGCATCCAAGTGACTTCCTTCATGGTCAAAGCTTCAAACCCCTCAAAACTTCCTTGAGCCAATGCATGTCAACCTCACCACCAAACCCTAACCCACTTAGGTGACGTCATGCCTCTAGAAGTGGTGTTTTTCCTTTTCTAGGAAAAAAGTTTGGCATGTGGGGGATAGGTTGTATCATCCAAGTCGTCTACTAGGCCTTGAAAGTTTGATCTCTCTCATCTGGCATGCGGGCCCTTGTCATCCACCTTTGGGCTTCAAGCCCCATGTAAGGCCAAGCTAGGCTTGTTCTTCCAAAACTGTCCACCAACTAGGTCCTGCAAAGACAAATAAGCATGCCCTCCAAGGATCTCAATTCACAACATCATGATAATTCAATCCAATCAATAAATGAGCCACCTAAGCATGTGCATCAAATATTACTATGTCAAATAATTAAGTGCTCAAAGACATTATGCGACTTGTCAAGCTTGAATCTAGGAGGGTTGACGAGGTATCCTATTGGGTAGATATTTTCGTAGGTCAAGGAGTGTTTCCAAGAGATCCATCTCTAAGATGTGTAAAGTGGATGAAGTGGTTAAGGTCAAGACTTAATGGGCATTGGGTTCATGACATACAAGGGGTTGTAGTGTCTCATTCATGGGTGCCTTTGTAGAAGGGGTGTGGTACCTTCATTTGCAATGCACTTTTTCCAAACCCATTATTTTTCCATTGTTTGTTTCTTTCATAAATTTAAGGAAAAGTTGAAGGCCACTTCCCTGGCGTGGTGTCAATATAATGACTGTGTCACCCAAAAATACCTAGCGGAAATTTGAAGGTTGGCTCGTGATGAGACCCCCTTTCTCTCAACCATGCAACTGAGATTTATTACCCTGGCTTGGTGACCAGATGATGGTAATTTCATACCACTAGATATTCATGGACATGATAGGTCGGCTTGTGATGAGACCTCCTATCCTCCAACTAACCTTTTAAGCATTTTTAATCATATTTCTTATGGGTCCCCCTTTTCTCAAAGATAAGAATTTCATTTATTTCTTGGGTGATCCCTGGGCGAAGCATCTAGAAGGTTCATACATAGGATTTTATATTTTACCCAACATTGATCCCTCTGGGCCTTCATCCCCTTCTTCCCATAGAATGAGGGACAACCCCTTCTTGAGTCAATACACCCTAAAATCCCAAGAGATAAGGAAAATGGGGGAAAATAGTGATGGAAAGTGGTAGGTATGGTCAAGAATAGTACAATGGATCTTCAAGGGAGTTACTAGTAGCAAACCCATCCCCAAGGAATACCACTTACTAGGGTGCAATGTCAACCACCAAGGTGAAGCAAGGAAAACAACATAATGTCCAAGCATATATCATGAAATCTACAACAATCTAAGATACAACATACTTAAACGCCTCAAATATTGAAATGATGCTCACCATAATACCTGATTTGTATCTCATGGAGCAAGTCCCACTGCCTTTTGGAAGCCAACTGGTGTGGTGGATGCCATATGAAAATATACGACCTGTGGTGGTGAGAAGGGTCTCCATCTATGAAAAAGGACACTAATAGTCATGTAGTCTCTCGGTACTCCATATATGAAACCCAAGGGCATCGAGACATGATATCCTTAGTTATCCAAAAAATGGGGATAACAAACACTCTCCTCATTCACTCATTTTTCACTTGATTTGAGGGTCAACTTCCTTGGAGGACCATTCTACTAGCCGTTTGATGACTCATATGGCACATGTGGACACATTTTCACTTGGGGAGAGGCCTTCCATGAATTTTGGATGTCAATTGCATGGTTTGAGGATGTTATTTCAATTTGGAGAACTTCCATGTAGTTGTTGGAGCCTATTTGGAGAATCCACCCTCCCTTTTGGACTGTACTCATCCCACATGTGTGACTGCTCCACTCTTTGAGGCTAGACATTGGCATATTGTTGGTATTTTTCTTCATTGGGAAAGCATCTTTACACATTTTGAGTGTCTCCTCTTTCATTTGGGAGAGATGTTGAGCCTCTTTATACCCTAGTTTGACATATATTGTTGGACAACCTCCTCTCTTGGGAAAATTGTTGTATATGTGGAACATCTTCATTGTATTTTGACTTGGTCTCCTTTAGTTTGTTGGAAGACAAGACATTTTTGTAGTTCTCCTAGGCCAAATCTATGGAGATATAAAATAATATTTAATGAGAAAGATGATGAAGCCTCTTGTATAAATAAAGGCTCATCCTCTCATTCCAATTCGTTGTTGTTATTGACTACTTTGAAAATACAATTTTTTTGAATATCCTATTGAGGCATCAATGTCAAATCTTGGAGCTCTTCTCTCTTGGTTTTTTTTATGTATTAAAGATTTGTGTGTTTTATCAAGACTACAACAAGATTTCAAGATCAATTCATTTGAATGGTAAGCCTACCACTTGGAGGGAGGACATCTTAGGGTAAATACTTTCCTTCTTTATTTGTTAGGTTGGTATTTGCTGAATTCCTTGCTTTGCGTTTCCTTTGGATCCCTAGAAAATGTATTTAGTATCATTATCATGATACACTTGATCTTGTTGGTGAAGTTGTTTCCTTTGGGAATCCCTTCTAGTAGGGCCTTGTGTTGAATTTTCATTAACATTAAATTTTCCATAGCAATTTAAACTTCTTTTGCATGCTCATTTCTCCATAGGCTATGTTGCACCATTTCCACCCAACCATAGGCACCTAGTCGTGCCAGCCCCGAGCATAACATATACATCCTGGAAAACCCTTATACACAAGGGGAGAAAACCAAACAACCTTCTTATAAAGAATATCCTTTCCAAGAAAAAATAACCAAGAACAAGCTCTATGCACTAGAGCAAACCATAAGGAATATAACACAATAACATAGATGCAACACACCTTAGCCAGAGTGCTAGGGTGTCTAACCTCCACTAGTGCACCACCAAGAGATAGCAAACTATTCAGTTGCAACTCACTCTATCCAGAGCGCTAGAGTGGCTCTACCAATATATCACCTAGACAAACCAATAATGCAACTGCATCTCACTCTAGCTAGAGCGTTAGAGTGGCTGGCCTCCACCAACACATCACCAAGACCAAAATATATAGACCCTCCATATGCGCCCTTCTTCCTTTTGCAACTGCAAATCTCTCCACCAAAATTGCATTATTATCTATGAGAGATTTTTCCAAATGAGGAAGGCGCCACTCTTATTTATACTAATCTATCCATTGTCTTTTCTAGCAGGGTTGACCTGAATTTCTGAAAAATATATTTTATGTTTATTGTTTTTCTTCTTGATCCGACTTTACTTCTGGAGCATTATAATTCTTCTTTATTATTTTCTGTGAGGACGACTTCTCTTCTAGGATCTTCTTTGACTTCCAATGGTTTTCCTTTAATGTCATGGAAACTTCATTTATAAGAAAGATTATCCCGGAGGTGAATACCTCATGCAACTACCAGAAACATTGACACTCCCTTTTAGCCAGGGAGTTATTCCTCATGATTCTTTTCCTTTGGTCCTCATATCCTTGTAGGCTATGCCATGGTCCTCCGACCATGCCATGATCACATAGACCATGCTACTGGTAGCATCATCACGTCACACATGGCTACACCCAATGTGGACCTTTTCTAGGACCTCATCACCACTATAATACACTAGGACCTACTCACCCATAGTATGGCACTAGGACCTACTCACCCGTAGTGCATCGTCAAGCACCTACTCGCCCATGATGTGTCCACTTGGTCTACTCCCAAGAGATGTGTCCACATGGTCTACTACCAAGGGATGTGTCCACATGGTATACTCCCAAGGGACGTTGGGAACCAACCCAGTACAACTTATTAGTCCATCGATAAGTGTCATACTCAACTCAGTCCATCGAGGATTATTGTCACAGAAGAATGTCTCACGAAGATGCAACCATCAATACTCCCTCTCAACAAGGAAGGAATTCTCCAAACATATCTTGTATTGTTCTTGGTATTCTTCTGTTATATAAAAGTTTCTCCATGAGCCTCATTAGTTATATTGATGATCCATCTCCACAACCATATGTCTAGCACCTCGGGTCATTCTTGCCCAATGACAAGAATTATGACCACATCAGAGCCACATTCACCTCATAGTTGATCCTCGAATGCACACATTCCCACATGTGGGAATGTGTGCATTCGAGGATCAACTATGAGGTGAATGTGGCTCTGATGTGGTCATAATTCTTGTGGGAAAATCTACTTCGGATGTAGATGTTCCCTATCTCCCCTGGTTTGCAGCCTAGTACTGGGAGAAGGGTCGGCTCGATGCTTATCGGGGCCACTCACCTCACTGTGAGTGTTATGCCTGATGCAATTCACACACATTGGAGGAGTCCTCAGTCCATCGATAACTAGTTAGCTTCAGCCCATCGAAGACCATGTCAGGCTTCGAGTCTTCCTTCCATCGAAGGCTATACAAGTGTCCCAAGCCTTCAGTCCATCAAATACTACCCTGGGATCATTCCCACATGGTCAAGTCAGTCTGACCAATATTGGAATGTCTACCTGATATCCTCCTGGAGATCTAACGACAACTCGAATCACCAGTTCGTCGAATATTACATCTGGTCCTACTCCCACACGATCAATTCCATCCGATCAATCTTGGAATATAGACATGATGCTGCAATCATCAACACTCCCACAGGGAAACATTTTCATTCCTACCAATCTTGTCCCTGACAGAGGCTTGGTGCAACTGTCAGTGGTCTTCACATTTGTGGATATGTGTTGGAGCCTCATTTCTCCCTCTTACACCATGTATCTGATGAAGTCCTTCAAGATCCTTCAAAAGCCACCCTGCTTCATGATTTGCGTCATTGGCTGCGATATATGAGTGCTACAGATATCTACTTCATGTCTCAAACTAGAGACTATCTAATATGTTTCCTTATGAAACCATCACTATAGCTCCCTCTTAGGGATATCACTAGTGTCCTTCCTCCTGCTCAGAACAAGAAACAAGAACAACAACATTTCCATGGAAACCTCCATGGAATTTAACAAGATAACTTTCCCGGAACAGACAACAAAACAAGAATATCTCCTCGAGGGGAGATCAACAAGTGAATCTCTAGTATTTAAGTGGTTAGTATAATGATCATAACATAAATAGATCAAGATGAAATATACGATCACAATAATGCCATAATAGCTAGAGACATATCAAAACAATCAAACCTAGAGGGTCTGTTGTTCCTATGGATGTGCTGGATCTAAGATCCCTCTGGATCTATGATTTTATTCTTGGACAAAAGTCCCTTCACCTACAAAACATCCTCAAGATAATGATACAATTTAACATATACAAGTACATACCTCATAAATTTGTAGCACCATCCAACAACAACGACAAACCCTAAAACTTCAAGGTGCTCCAACTAGCTTGACAAAATAAAAATGTGCAGTGGTAAGGTACTACAACAAGGTACAGTGGAAAACTGCAGTGGAAAGGTAAATCTCATGATCTTCCTTCCAACAATTAGACTGTTCTGAAGGAAACCAAGCTCTGATGCCATGTTGAATTTTCGTTAACATTAGATTTTCCATAGAAATGTAAACTTCTTTTGCATGCTCATTTCTCCATAGGTGATGTTGCACCATCTCCACCCAACCATAGGCACCTACTCGTGCCATCCCTGAACATAAGATATACATCTTGGGAAATCCTTCTACACAAGGGGAGATAACCCAATGTTGGAAGTAGGCCAAAGCAGAAAAGCAAGGTGATTTTGGGAAAGAAAGCATGCACGAGGAAAGCGACAGCTGGAAGGAGGAACAACATGCGCACATGCAAGGAAGACCTAACGACGGTAGGGTTAGGGTTTTGGTAATGTATTGTAATGACTGAAGAGCCAGAAAACATATAAATATAGATACTTAGGTATCATAGGGGGTTCATGATGTTAAGGAGTCGGTTCAGAATACGATAGGGATAAGTTGTTATTGTAGAAAGAGTTGTTGTAGCAAGACGATATGTAGTATTTTGTTGTATGATCTATTTTGTATAAGCTATTGAGCTAGAGAAGATGAAGGAGGGTAGATATTGAGGGTTAGATCACAGGCTGAGGATCCTAGTGTGATATAGTCCACCTCATATAGATCTTACCTAACCGTGAAGGATTGTAAAGCGTGCGACACTATAAATGCAAAAATACTATAATAAAAGAGATGAGAGCTAAATCTTTGTGGATGTATCCCAGGAGGGGGTGAACCACGATAACATCTGTGTTATGTGATGAATGCATGCATATCTTTATCATATTTCAGTATTTATGGTTATGTTAATGAATGAGTTGCTATATTTCCTCATATTTGCAAATGACAACATATTCAGTTACGCATTAGAATAATGATTCAATATTTAGTTCTCATATCTCACACTCAATCCTAGGTTGTAAACACCTGAGTCTTACAGCCACCCATTAAAGCTATCTTGGGTGAGACTACATAGTGCATTCTATGTGTTGTGTTTCCTTCTAGTCTACCAGGAGGGCTGATAGTTTTAGAGGCTGTGTTGGAAACCCGAACAAACATGAAACCTGGGTCAATAAACTCAGACATAATAGAATAGTAACCAACAAATGGTTATGTTTCCATTGGTAGGAACAAGAGAGGGTTGAGTAGATGAGATAAGTTGAAGACCCGTCGGAGGCAGATCAAGAAAATATTAGGGAAGAGAGCAATGAGCCATTAAAAGGGGATGTTGAGACCGTGGAATCCCACAAAAGTAGAGATCGAAACTTGGCTAAGAACCAAAGAGCTGGAGTTTGCACAGAAAGATAACAGAAACCCTAGAATAACACCCCACAAATATCTTGAGAAATATGTGTTTACTAATTTGCATGAAGTATTTTTCTGTGATTTTCCACACTTATTGCAGGAGTGGATACTAAGGTTTAAGGATAACCACACAAACAACCAAATTTGACAGTTAGAGTGGACCACAACACATATCGAGCAGTTACAACAGGAGACCAACAAATTCCCCCTTGCAGAAGATTTTTGGCTTGACAGTATTGTGGCAGGTTTCATAACAGTGCTTGTAGTCGACACAACGAAGTTGTATAGCACAGTGGAGCAAGAGTTTCTACGTGGACCTCGAGGAAGGTACATTCGATCGTTGTATACTTCTATTAAGATACTGCTATATAACAAAGGTGTAATGACAATGGAGTCAGACAACTAAACTTCCCTGCGTGCATGGGGGAAGGGGGGAAGCACTGATAGAAAGAGGAGAAATGGAAGGAGGAGAGGGTAAGGGAAAGAAGGTGGAACCCTTGGACCCAATCATGATGGATGATGACCAGATCAAGCAAATCATGGTGACTACTGGAAAGACACGTAGCATAGTAACCTACTAATGCAAGGTGAATACCAAGAAGAGAGTCGTAGTCGTGAGGGAAGGCTTGGTGAGTGATGAGGAAGCGGTAGAGGATCTCTGGACTGTGGAGAAGATTGAGGAAATCCTACGCGCACTATATGAGAGGAAGACAAGAGGTCTAGGAACGGGAAGAGAAGGCAACAATCCTATCCATATCATTGTCAGTGTGGAACCCATAAACCCATGTGCGAGTAATACACCAAAGAAAACACCACCATTTAGAAAATCAAAGTTCAGAAGGAGTCAGACAATGGGAAGTACATATACACAAGGAACAACAACTGGAGGAGCCAGTTCAAGAAGCATTAGTCAGGTATCTACACCACGTGGAGGTAGTAGTTCAACATTAAGAATGGCAGGACACAATCCCACCATCAAGTTACTAGAATTTCAAGGAGAAGCAGCAAAAAACCCTAAGAAACACTTGTTCATTTGTGCAAAGATCTGGGAAGAAAAACATATCACTGATGAAGATACCAAACTTGCGCAGTTAGCTATTACGTTAAGATACCGCGCACTAGACTGGTACATGAATCTAGACGCAAACAGTGCACCTGGGACGACAAGGACACTAACAGACACTAAGAAGTTACTGATAAATGAGTTCCATAAGCGTAGTTCGGATGATCAATACATGAAAGAGATGATCAAAATCTGACAGAAACTAGGAGAATCTGTATGGGATATTGACCAAAGATTCAAGCGACTGAAGGGGAAGTTGAAATATCTCATGAATGATATGCAACACCGACACTTGTTTTTTAATTCACTGCTCCCACACTTAAAATATGCATTGCGACAAAAAAAGTTTTAGATGCAGGCAGAGGCTCTGGAAGCATCCCTATAATTGGAAGAAAACTAGTATCAATAGAAATATCTAGCTATCAAAGAACTAAAGGAGGATTTGAAGAACTTAACGTTCCAACTCAACCAGAATAAGAATAAGGATAAACGGGAAGTCTATTGGTGTACAACATGAAGGAGAAAAGGACACCACAAGAATGAATGTCCAACATTCGCACAGTATATGGCAGTAGGAATGCCAAACCCATTGCCAACAGGAGGACTATGGTGCGAAATATGCAAGAAACCGGGTCACGACCCATATCACTGCCCGATGATGCAGAAATACCAAACAGTCCCAAATAATTCATACTGCACCTTTTGCAAGTCAGTAGGCCATGATGACAAAGATTGTAGAACTATGGAGTTGATGCGAGAAAGGACATCAGATGTATAGAGTGCAGGCAGAAATGATGATTGGGCAAGCCGCACCACAATTTAATCAAGTTCCAGCTCCATACAACACTACGCAACAACAGTATAATACTGCACAACAACCATATAGTAATGCACAACCGCAATATAACACGGCACAACCTCAATACAATACCGCGCAGTATAATCAGGTGCCTCAATATAACGCGTCGAGAGGAGATCGAGCAGGCTACAAAGGTGGAGGACGAGCGAGACAAGGTTTTGGATGGGGTAGAGGCCCAATGGTATGTCATAATTTCCAAGAACCAGGACATTATGCAAGAGAATGTCCACTTCCACCAACAACTTGTATGTATTTTCGCACATCAGACCATGACACAGAAGAATGTCCAACACTACTAGTAAAAATCCAAGAAAAGAGAAACCAGAACAACTAGAATGTTCAATGGATCTCAGCCGAAGCAAGGGATGAAGGAAAAAACATCAACATAGTTACTCGCAGAGGAGCTAAAACAGGGGATGACACAGTTCAACAAGATCCAGCACAAAATCAATGGGTGAAGAAGAACGCCGAACCAAAGAAGCAGTTCGACGCGTAGATGGAGAAGGAGACATTTAAGTAAGCCTGACAAGAATTTCAGAAGGAGGACATTGTGACAACTTCAACTGTGCAGCAAAGCAAGGAAGCACCAGAATATGAAATGCCTATGTTATTGGATCATACCAACAAGATACATTCTATGGGAAAAGTAAGTACCATCAAAGGATTTTTGTAATCATTTGTAAAAGTATTAAATGATCCATCAGCTGTGAAAATATTGCAAAACATACTAGAAAAATGTAGTATGGAGACAGAAGGAAGACTAGAACCAAAAATAGTCAATCACCTACATACAAGAAGAAGAACCAGTAGGGAGTTCAGACTGAATGCAAACATTGGAGATTTCAACATGGGAGACATCATACTAGATTTGGGATTCGAGGTCAATGTATTAAAATAAGACATGGCAATGCATGGGAGAACCCACGTTAGGGTATTCACCGGTTCAACTGAAATTATCAAACCAACACAGATTCCTACCAATCAGTAGACTGAAAGGAGTGATAGTAGACTTGGACGGGGTGCGTACTATAGTAGATTTTGAAGTCATTGAAATAGTGGACGACACAACACCTTACCCAACGTTGCTTGGTCTGGATTGGGCGTTTGAAAACCATGCCATAATCAACTTGAATACCAGGAAGATGACATTTGAGTCAGGAGAATACATGGTCATCACACCATTAGACCCATCATAGGGGGAGAGGTTTTTAGAACCTACTTTTTTGGACTTAGAAGAAATCGGCCAGTTGTACATAACAACTACGCGTGATGAGGATTACGTAAACCCAACTGTCGACATAATACTCAGTTGGCAGAGCATTACTTCATGTGCAACATACTCAGACACCAATTTAGAAAACCAACAACAACGATTACACGAAGTATCCACGAGAAGATGTGCAAGAATAGACTGCGTAGTAAGATGGGTAGGCACATAAATAAGGGAAACACCCAGTTTCTAGGGAATAAACGATATGGAAACATTCTTGGCACAATATGAAGATGAATTTCCAGAGAACCAGATATTTTTATCACTTGATATAGCACTCAAGGCCACACCTGCAAGATGGTGGGGCACACACAAAAAGACAATTATAGATTGGTACCAGTGTAAGCGGTTACTGCACATAAGGTTTGGCGCAGAACAAAAAAACAACAAGCAGCAGAAGTATGATGGACAAGGGGCACCAGCAGAGCACTTGGAGGAGTGCAGAACACTATGGAAAATGACACCCCCAGAGGAATGCCTCATCATTTTATACACACCCTAGAGGGAATACCAAAGAAATGGTATACATACCAGGAATTGCGTAAATGAACTACGACCTAGACGACATTGCAACAGAATTTTACAGTCACTTTCTCATTCGAGCATGAGAACCCCAACATAGATGTTGTTATTAAACAAATCAGAGGAGTGATATTCATCAAAGAACCAGAAGTAGAACTTATCACATAAGAACAACAGTGGAACAAATAGACAGTTAAGGAACTATTGTCATGTTACCATGTGCAAGAGGAAGCACCAGATGAAGACGATTTGCATGATATTCAGATAGAAGAAGCAGAAGACGAAAGAGAAGTGGAAGGACCACCTATAGAATCAGAAGTTATTGCCACGCTAATCAAGATAAAGAAAGTCAACATCGGGACAGTTGAGCATCCCAAAATGGCTAGCGTTGGAGATTACTGGGATGAACAAATGGTAGAAAGAATAACAGAGTTATTGCGTGAGTACAACGAATTGTTTCCCACAACATTTACAGAGATGAAGGCTATAGCGGGAGAGCTAGGAGAAATGAAGATACCTCTAAGACCTGAAGAAAGACCGATCATACATCGACCATATAGATTGAACCCAATATACAAGAAGAAATTTAAAGCTGAGATCGATAGGATGCTCAAAGCCGGAATCATAGAATCGATCGAAGAATTAGAATGGATAAGACCGATGGTAGTACAGTACAAGAAACAAGGAGGGATGAGGATATGCGTTGACTTGAGGAAGTTGAATGATGCATGCCTACATGACCCATTCCCTACACCATTCACGGATGAAGTGTTAGAGAACGTAGGAGGACATGAAGCTTACTCATTCACTGATGGATTCTCAGGCTACCATTAGATCAAGATAGCACAGGAAGACAGATACAAGACCATGTTTGCGACAGAATGGGGATCCTACCAATACACAGTCATGCCATTTGAACTGAAGAATGCACCAGCAATCTTTTCCAGAGTAGTCATCGATGCGTTCAAGGAATTCATCCACCAGTTCCTAGAAGTATACTTGGATGATTGGAAAATCTATAGTTTGTTGAAAAAACATGTATAAGTCTTATGACTAATGTTATAAAGATGCAATAAGTGCTATATATCACTAAACATAAGGAAATGCATATTCAAAACACTGTTTGGGATACTATTGGGCCATATAGTATGAAAACAAGGTTTACTCATAGATCCTGCAAATGTTGCAGTAATTGTTAACTTACCACCACCAAAAACAGTCCGTCAGCTAAGAGCGACGTTAGGACACACAAGATACTATAGGAAATTTATCAAAGGGTATGCATAGATTACTACACCAATGGAAAAGATGTTAAGAAAGGATACATATTTTCAGTGGAATGACGAGTGTGAACACGGTTTGGATACCCTGATGGAAAAGATGGTCACCACGCCAGTTTTGGTATTTCAAGAGTGGGAAAAGACATTCCACGTACATATAGACGCATCAGCCATAACACTTGGAGCTATCTTGGCACAGCTAGGAGAGGGAGACCTAGATCAACCCATAGCTTTTGCGAGCAGAAAGCTATCAGAATTAGAACAAAAATACAACACTATAGAGAGAGAAGGCCTATCTATGGTCTACGCACTACATAAATTCAGACATTATTTATTGGGAAAACACTTTAAGATGTTCACAAATCACTCAACCCTGAAATACCTAGTCAACAAGCCAGTGTTGGGGGGGATAATCTGTCGATGGTTACTGCTATTTCAATAATTTGACTTTGAAGTAATAGTCAATTCAAGAAAACTGAATGCAGGACCTGACCACCTATCAAGAGTCACAAATGGAGAAGAAACTATGAATTTAGAAGACAACTTTACAGATGCACAATTATTTTCAGTCCAGATTGTCGATGAATACTTTGCAGATATCATTTAGTACTTAAGAACAGGTACTACGCCACAAGAATATAACACCGCACAGAAGAAAAAACTAGTCGTTCGATCAGTATACTATCCACTGATTGCAAGACACTTATACAAAATGGGCGCAGACAACATCTTGCACAGATATGTGTTAGAACACGAAAGACCAAGGGTGTTAGCAGAAGCCCATGAAGGGATCGTAGGAGAACATTATGCAGGAAAAGCTACCGTGCATAAGGTATTATACGTAGGCCTATCATGGTCGACGATTCACAGAGACTCGAAGGAGTATTGTCATAGATGCAATGTCTGTCAAAGGGTCGGTACCCCAACAGAAGGGACGAGATGCCATTACGACCAAAAATAACATTGCAAGCGTTCGATAAGTGGGAAATCTAATTTGTGGGACCAATCAACTCACCAACAAAAAGATCATGAGCTAGGTACATTATCACCACGACGGAGTACCTAACAAGATGGATGGAAGCCACACCATTGAAAGAGTGCAACGCAGAAACAACAACACACTTTTTGTTTGAACAAGTAATCACTCGATTTAGATGCCCAAGAATTTTGATGAGAGACCAAGGCACGCACTTCATAAATAACACCATCAGTGCTATGACTAAAGATTTTGAATTCCATCATCAGAAGAGCACACCATATCACCCTCAGGAAAATGGCACAGTAGAGGCATTCAACAAAATATTGGAGAATGCGCTGAAAAAGATATGTAACGTCAACAGGGATGAATGGGACCCCAAAGTACCATCATTATTATGGGCCTACAGGGCTATGCATAAAACGTTGACAGGGAACACACCATTCAAATTGGTATATGGGCAGGAAGCAGTAGTGTCATTAGAATTCTTAGTCCCAAGCTTGTGCATAGCAGCAATTACACAAATGACAGAATGAGACACAATACAGGAGAGACTAAATAAGATAATGACCATAGAGGAAGACCGAATCTGAGCAGGCTTCCACCAACAAGTTCAGAAAGCAAGGGGGAAGGCTTGGCATGATAGACACATAAATAAGAAAACTTTCAAGGAAGGAGATCTAGTATTAATGTATGACAACAAATCATTTTAGCACCCAGGAAAGCTAAGAATGCATTGACTAGGACCATATGAAGTAAAATCGGTCACAGATGGAGGAGCAGTATAATTGAGAGACTTATCAGGCACAAAACTTAGATGGATGATAAATGGGATCCGACTGAAGATGTACAAGGATAGTCGACTACCCACCGCACAGTAGAAAAAAAAAATAAAAAAGAACATTCAGAAAGCTAAACAGTACCAACAGAGGAAAAGTGCATTGAAAAAGCACGCACACTTAGGAATCCAAACTCGGTGAGGAGAAGGACAATGACCACGTAAAAAGGGAAACAAGCGGGAAACATAAAGATGACAAAATCATTACGAAATGATGGAGCTCGATGGAATTAAAGGACAAAAAGGACCGATGGGACGCCACATTAATCACACCAATTGGAGACGGAAAGGAAGAGTTAATGGCAAGTACAAAAAAACCGGAGGTGCATTGAACCCAAAATTAAGAAAGTGTTCTCGACAAGATTCATGGGAAGCCCATACAACACACAGATGCGGGAGCAAAGAGTCTATTTTTGAAAAGAGAACAGAAAAAGAGCGATAGAGGTTAAGGAGCACAGAGCAAAGCTCACAGAGGTCACAAAGACCATTTAAATCCAACAAACATTCGAAATTCACCACCATGGCACCACCAAAGCAAGAAGAAGCAAGCTAGAGTGTCAGAGAAACTAGAGTTAAAACTAGGTCACGGGTACACTTGGAATAAGGTGAACAACAACCGTCGAAGATCGTTAATGTCAAAAAAATCCCATCCCCAGACACAACAACAGTAAACCTCACACCTATAGTGGAAAAAACCCAACATCTAGCATCGGAGGGCACGGACATAGATAGATCGACAGAGGTAAAGGAGCAACCAAACCTGGACGTAGAAACCTTGAAGGAGGCACAACCTGAGAACATCGAAGTAGCTTCGAAAGCCAATGGAACGACGACGAATCAGGAAGTAGAAATCGAGCTAGACAAGTCTCAAACAACCATATCAGACCACCCACCAAAAGGAACAGTCGAAGATGTCATAGGTTGTCCAGAATGGTATTCTGAAACACAACCGGGAGCCGTTGGAACCTCGAGCTAGCCGCCATCGCCGAAGAAAGACAAGTAGCAGGTACCTAGGTCACCTCACAAGAAACCCATTGCAATCCTCATTATACCACACATACCAGATGGGGTATGAGTGGAATCAAACTTGATGGGTCATATTGACAAGCTCAAATACTTGGACCATGATGTAGCAGACACAGACAAGTTTCCAGAATTTGCAAAGAGAGTGTACTTGGAGACCGTGGGCACAAATCCGGTTGGAGAACCAATTCATCAGCCACTCTAATGGGCAACAAGGTTGGAGAAAACAAGAATTTTAGGTCTGCTGAACCTTCCACATTTTGGCAGAGGTCAGTATGCAAGCGGGTGCGTCAAACAGTTGCTATCAATCACACATGACGAGGACATCTTGTTGGATAAGATCGTCTCGATAGACGTAAATCTTATTGCAAACATAATAGGATTTCCATCTCGGGGCATGGATCCAACGCATTTTCTGGATGACAAAGCCAAGGAGAAAGCACTAGCAGAAGAAATGAAGAAGAAGTATGGCACCAACAGGGGGACATGAGGAATCATTATAAAGAGGATCAACAATGTCGCAACACAAATGGGCACACAAATCTTAGCCTATAAGATGTTGAGAAAATGCTACAGGGAGGAAGTTCCAGTTGGGGTTGTCATAGTTGCAACTCAATGCACAAAGGGCACCACAGTGAGATGGGCACCGTATCTCTTGAACTTGTTCCTAGATGACTGCAAGGATGTGCAGGACCTAGGAAAAAAATTTCACTATTCATGGCTAATCATGTTAATAGCCTTTATGGGATGGAGAGAACCAAGGTATGTAACTTTCGGTACTAGACCCAAACCGAATCAAGGAGAAAGATATCTCTTGATGAAAGCCACGTCAGATACTAAGAACAAAAGGATGAACGGGTCCATATTTGAAGGATACCTATGCGATTTGTAGGAGGCCATCAACAACATGTGGAGGATCACACCACAGACTGTCGCGCAGTATCGGGACATTGCCAACTTCAAGGCCACACGACATACAATGTGGATACAAGTGTGGAAGGATCCTGATAATAAGTGGCTACAAATGGGCCACTGTATCACAAAAGGCGACATTGACATGGTAATCAAAGACTTGGAACATGAATGGAAAATTCCAATCCTCACCCAAGACTTGTCAGAAAGGACAATGGAAGAAGAGGTAGGGAAGGGAGAAACATAGCCTCAAGAAGTCCCAGTTCCCAAGATATGAAGGAAGACCCAGAAAAAGCCGAAGCAGACACACGAAGGCACAACTAAGACAAGAAACCAGAAGGGGAAGAAGGATAATACGCAGTCGGCCAAAGAACAGAAGAAACAGTCTGAGGCAGCGCAAGGGACCACATCAAGTCCCAACCCACAAGAACCAGGTGGGAATGACAGTCCAACCATGCAGATAGGAGGAGCATGCAAGAAAACAAAGGTGCAAAGGACACCACTAGAATATACGATCACAGACGATGATGGGGAAATGATAGACATAATGGTCCAGGATTGCCTAGATGAGGATTTTGACAATGCTGTGCACCAGAGGGACATGATTCAAGAGGAGCTGGCAGACATGCGGAAATTCCTCAAGCAAATCAAGGAAATACAGAGAAAAGGTAGCAGCATGGGAATAGGGCCATCAACACCGCAGACAGAGGAAAGAGTGGAAGAAGAAGAACACGATCCAGTCCATACAATACTGTAGCCGAACACAACATTCCACATCACACCTAGTATGTTGCGCATGGACAAGATCGTGGAGTAGACACCCCTGAAGGACATAAGCCATATCCAATTGGTATTTCCGCGGATACCATCCAAGGCTCTACACAAGTTGTAGGTCAGCGTAAACCACGAGGTACAGTTTTGTGCATACAAAGACTTAGCCGAATTGTAGCAAGCAACAGAGAAGAGGGACGCACTGGAAATAATCTATAAGAAGGATAAGCTCGAAACTCAAGAGGAAAGGGAGCACATGAATGGATTGGAGAAAAAAGTCCCAGGAACATACGAGAAGATTTTGAAGACGCGCAGATGGATGAGATCACAACAATAGAAAAGATTGATCAGATTGCGTAGGAAATCGATCAATATCAGAAGGAGATCGAGAGTCTCCGAGAACAACTCACACCCACAGCTCCACTAGCAGTGAAGGAGAAAAGGAAACATGAAGCAGTAGAACAACTACAGGAGATAGAGCGACAGGTTAGCACAACAACTGACTTGTTAGAGAATGCAACACATCTTTGGACAAAGCTAGATGAGGATCAGAAAATCCAGAAGTGGGACAAGGAAGAAGAAAGGATAAGCGTAGCTATCTAAGACCTCAAGCAGAGGAAGAAGACAATGTCCATCACAGAGCACATCAAAGGGGCACAAGACATGAAGAAATTGCAGGCAGAACTCACCAGTGCACAAACACAGAGGAAGGAGCGTCAGGCTCAAATGCAAATGTTTCAAGAGCGAGTAGCATAAGTCTTGGAACGGGCAGAGGAAGCCAAGACACATATAGCAAAAACCCATGTAGAGTGCGTGGAATTCATCAGTGACGAACTTGCAGTTCACATGGTGCACA
Organism: Picea engelmannii; assembly: GCA_009831015.1. Lineage (NCBI taxonomy): Eukaryota > Viridiplantae > Streptophyta > Pinopsida > Pinales > Pinaceae > Picea > Picea engelmannii. The sequence continues at coordinate 23,283 of ML850394.1, forward strand.
CACTCAAGGAGAAGATTGTGCAGGCACAGACACAAGAAACAATGCTCAAGGAAAAGTTCCAGGCAGTCTCCAAGGAGATCGAAGAGTTGTGCTAGGTGGCTCGGGATGAGCCACATGTTAGTGTTGGGGGCCTATTGGAAGAAGGCCAAAGTGGAAAAGAAAGGTGATTTTGGGAAAGAAAGCATGCACAAGGAAAGAGACAACTGGAAGGAGGAATAACACGTGCGCATGCAAGGAAGACCTAATGACGGTAGGGTTAGGGTTTTGGTAATGTATTGCAACGGCTGAATATCTAGAAAACATATAAATATAGATACTTAGGTATCATAGGGGGTTTGGGATGTTAAGGAGTCGATTCAAAATACGATAGGGATAAGTTGTTATTGTAGAAAGAGCTATTGTAGCAAGTTGATACGTAGTATTTTGATGTATTGCAAGATACCAGATATATAAAATATGCAGAACAGAAATAAAAATTCTAGTAATGGCAAAATAACAGTAAAATATCCAGCATAATCTTCACAATACACAGAAATGATATACGAAATAGCAATAGAAAAGCACTTTGATTTAGAAAGCAATGTTCACAGGCCTCTTCGAGGGGGCAACCTCCAATCGAGCAGAGCTTTGTTACAATAATCTCCAAGCTAGGGTTTTCATACCCTCGACTCTTATTTATACTAAATATGTCTATTAAGAGAAGCATCTAGAGGAAGATCCTTCTAGAAGCGGAAGCTTCTATTAGGTCTTCTTACATCCGCCTTATT
>ML850395.1:25241-38197 GCA_009831015.1 Picea engelmannii
TTTTATTTTTATAGGGTCTTTTTCTTAAGGCTTAACAAAATTTTACCCTAGAGAAGTTTTAGACTTAGGTTTAGATTTTGAACTAGGCGACAATTATTTAGGGAAGTCGTTTTAAGAATTTCTTAAGGTGTTAAATGTCTTAGGGCCATCTAGGTTTGTTCCTTCCTCATCATCAATGCGACGTGCCCTTTAGGACACACCACGTGCTCCAAGGGTGCCACTCGCCTCAGTTGTTTCTTTTGCGCGACGTGCCCTCCAGGATGCACCACATGCTCCAAGGGTGCCACTCGCTAACTTGTGTTTCTTTCGCGCGACGTGCCCTTCAGGATGCACCACGTGCTCCAGGGGTGCCACTCACTGACTTGTGTTTCTTTTGCACGACATGCCCTTCAGGATGCACCACGTGCTCCAAGGGTGCCACTCGCCAACTTATCTGATTGGTAGACATCTATAACCCCTGGAGTCAACACTCCACCAGGTGAACTTGTGGGAGACTAAGGTCTCTAAGGAATAAGGCCCCCGCCTTATTGCGTGCCCCTTAGAATCATCGTGAGCGACTGTCGCAGTCTTCCCTCACGACATCGTGGATCCTCTCGAACTAGGTAATCGTTAACCTACAGTTCGAGCCACGACGGGAGTGCTAGTAGGCTGTGGCAGGGATGTTGTCCACCCCTCTCCCTCAACCTCTCTGGAAATCGTGTGTGGCCCCTTTACTCCATATGTGAGTTTGGTCGAAAATATATCGTCAGCCTGCAACATCAACAATCATGTCAGAACATGTCCACATCAATCATCAAATCAATGAAATATCACAGTAAATAAATCAACCCAAATAGCACACTCCCTGACTCAATCCAGAGTCCAATGGGTTCCGTTGATGCCTCTGCATCCTCAAGGTCCAAAACCCTGCACACTCAATAAAACTGAGTCAATAGCACATGTCTATGTCAAAGAAGTAAAACATCCTATCATCTATCATAACGCATCATAATCAAGGATAAATGTTTTAATATCATAAATTCCAGATCACTTGCGAGCAAGTGTCCTCAAAGAATAAGTTTTCTCAGTGTGCCAGAGGGGGATGTTACATACACCCCCTCTTGGTCTAAACTTCGTCCCAAAGTTTCTAGTATAAATGCCGAAAGAAATGTATCCCAGTATCATAAGTCTATCTATCAAACAAAAATGGAAACTGCTGGCGCATATCATATGCGTCCTCCTAGGTCGCCGAGTGCGGACTATAACTGTCCCACTGGACCTTGACCTGATCTATCGTTCGACGTCGTAGCTGTCGAACGCGATGATCCAATATGTGGATCGGCTCAGCCGTGAGCACTCCCTCATCCGATACCTGCAAGGAACTCATGTCAATCACATGCATAGGATCACTAATATAATGTCTCAAAACAGATACATGAAAAACATCATGCATACGCCTCAAAGAATCAGGCAAGGCTAGTCGATAGGCCACGGGCCCCTTTCTCTCCACAATCTCAAAAGGTCCCATGAACCTAGGAGAGAGTTTATCTCCCTTTCCAAACTTGATCGAACTCTTATGTGGTTTAACCCGCAAGAAGACTCGATCGCTGACCTTATAACTACGGTCGACTCGGTGCGCAACGGCATAACTCTTCTGTCGATCCTGCACTTCTTTAATCCTTTGTCTTATGGTTTTCATTTTCTCTTCCATTTCTTGGATCGCTTATGGTCCCACCAGGACCCTATCCTCAATCTGATCCCAACTCAAGGGCATCTGACACGATCGCCCATAAAGAAACTCAAAAGGAACCATCTTAATGGTGCTCTGGTAACTGTTGTTGTAAGCGAACTCTACTAGAGGCAAGAATTCCTCCCAACGCTTTTGTTGGTCCATCACGTACATGCACAACATGTCTTCCAAGGTTTGGTTAGTTCATTCTGTCTATCCGTTAGTCTCTGGGTGATATGCAGTACTAAAGTTAAGTTGGGTTCCCAAGGCCTCTTGGAAACTCGTCCAAAATCGTCCAGTAAACACCGATCCTCGATCGGATATAATCCTCTTAGGCACACCATGCAGCCTCACAATCTCATAGATGAAAACTCTAGCTATGTCAGGTGCCTGATACATTGTATGCATAGGAATAAAGTGAGCACTCTTCGTCAGAGTGTCTACTACTACAAAAATCGAGTCGTGTCTCCTTGCCATCAGTGGCAATCCAACAATAAAATCCATCGAAATAACTTCCCATTTCGATGCCGGAATGGCATGTGGTTGGAGTAATATTGTTGGGTGTCTATGTTCAGCCTTTACCTACTGACACTCCAGACACATGGCCACATAGCTAACTATGTTGGCCTTCATTCCCCTCCAGAAGAATAAGGGCTTAAGATCTGCCCTCATCTTCGTAACTCCCAAGTGAGCCATGTAAACGGCTCTATGAGCCTCGCTCAGGATCAACATCCTCAACTCGTCGTTTGGCGGTACGTAAATCCGACTTTTAAACCTCAATAACCCATCGCTATCAAAATAAAATCCCTCATATCGTGGTACCATCATTGTGTTTTGTCCAATAAAGCCCTCGACCTCCTTGTACCAGTCATTGTCATGCTGTAAGGTTAGAATCTTTTCACGTAGATTCATCTGAAGAGGAAACACCAAAAAGAGGTGTGGCCTCTGAATCAAAGCATCCACCACTCAGTTCACCATTCCCTTTATGTAAGTAATCTCAAAGTCGTACTCGCTAAGTAATTCCGACCAACGCCATTGTCGCGCGTTCAGGTCGCTTTGCGTAAATATGTGTTGTAGTCCACAATGATCGGTCTTTAGTTCAAATTTTCATCCAACAAGGTAGTGTCTCCAAACCTTCAAGGCGTATATGATGGCTAATAGCTCCAAATCATGTGTCACATAGTTTTCCTCATGCCTTCTCAGTTTCCTCGAAATGTAAGCAATCACTCGTCCATCTTGTATCAAGACTCTACCTAAACCTTCTTGGGATGCGTCTGTGCATACAAATAAGTCCGCGTCCATGTCAGGGACCTTTAGTATCAACGATATGGTCAAAAACTCCTTAAGCCTTCGAAATTCTTTCGCGCATTTCTCGGTCCAAACAAACTTCTTGTTTTTCTTCTGCAATTCCGTGATCGGATTTTCTATCTTCAAGAATCCCTCGAAAAACCATCGATAGTATCTTGCTAAACCCATAAAGCTACACACTTCTATGACATTCGTCGGTGTAGGCCATTCCATAATAGCCTCGACCTTGGTCGGATCCATGACGATACCTTCGCTGGAGATGACATGCCCTAGGTAGTGAATCCTCGATTGATAAAAAGAGCATTTGGACAACTTCCCATACAACTTGTGCTCTCGCAGACACTATAGCACCAAGCGCAAGTGCTTTTCATGCTCCTCTGTCGTCCGAGAGTAGATCAAAATATCGTCAATGAATACTTGGATGAACTTATCCAAGTACTTGCGGAACACCCCGTTCATCAAATTCATAAATACCCCTGGGGAGTTTGTGAGTCCAAACGGTAAAACAGTAAACTTGTAATGTCCAAATCTTGTCTTAAAGGTTGTTTTAGGGACGTCATCGTCCTTGATCCACAACTGGTGATACCCTGATCGTAAATCGATCTTGGAGAACACCGTCGCACCCTTCATTTGATTGAACAGATCATCAATTCTCGGCAAGGGATACCGATTCTTGATCGTAGCCTTGTTCAGTTGACGGTAGTCAATGTAAATCCTCCACGATCCATCCTTCTTACGAATGAAGATAACTGGTGCACCCCACGGTGACACACTAGGGCATATCAGTCCCAGGTCCAACAACTCCTTCAGTTGCATTTTCAACTCTTGCAACTCTGGGGTCGACATCCAATAAGGCATTCTTGCTATCGGTTCGGTCCCCAGTTTCATTTCTATGGTAAACTCCAATTCCCTCTCCAGCAGCATCCCCGGTAACTCCTCCGGGAACACGTTCGCAAACTCTCTCACCACCAGAAGGTGTTCTAGACCTTCTGCTACTCCCTTCTCGTTTAGTGCAAGGATCACATAAAGCTTGCACCCCTTGCGCATACTCTTCCGTAACTGTAAGGAAGAGACAAACCTCATGGATACTCCCTGGTTCTGTCCTACAATCACACGTCTCTGTCCTTCATCATCAACCAAGCTCAACCATTTCATCTTACAGTTGAGTATCACCTCATGCGATTCCAACCAATCCATACCAATCACAACGTCATAAGATCCTAAGATCGTGACGTACAAGTTGACCCTCGTGACAAACTCTCCCAGGTTAAGGGCACAGCCTGTAACCTTTCCTCCACCCTTCTGTTTGGCTCCCGAAGCCATCTCTATGAAGCTAAACTCATCATGTTCGACTGCCTTTACCTTAATCCTTTTTAGCGCTGCACCAGAAATGAAACTCTCAGTAGCACATGGGTCTATCAAAATACTAAGGGTCTGGTCAGCGAAAGTACTTGTCGTCTCGAGCATAGTCGACTGGTGCTCGGCCTGGCGGTTATTCACCAATGCATGAATCCGATGGGCCTTACCCATATCTCCCACTGTAGTGGGTCCGGCTGATCCAGATGCTCTGGTCCTCTCCACAGGACAGTCACGCTGGTAGTGTGGCTCCCCACACGTCCAACACCCCTTCTTTGGCCCAGTAGTCCTGGTACCCGAAGTAGAAGATGACGGCCCACCGGCCTGGAACCTAGGTCTGTTCTGCTGAACAGGCCGAAACTACTGTTGTTTCTATGGGCAACGCTGCTGCTGATGCTGTGGCCCCCAATAAGGTGTCCGCTACTGAGGCGACGGTCGTCGGGGTGTAGTGAAAGTGGATCCTCTCTGGAAGCCACGATATCCCGGCGTATGTCTTGCTGGTGTCTGATGCTGCGGTGTACCAGATGAACCCTGCCCTGTTGGTCTCGCTGGAGTCCTGGTCTGACCCCCACTGATAAGCTCCTCCTCTGCTATGAGGGCCTTTTGGACAATGTCATGCAAGGTTTGAGGCATCAAGATCCTAACCTTTGCATGCAGGTTTCTGTTAAGGCCAAACATGAACCTGTTGACCTTGAGCTTCTCAGTGTTAAGGTGCGGAGCATACCGGAGCAGCTCCATAAAATGTGACTCGTACTCGGGAACCGTACGAACTTCCTGTTGTAATTCATTGAACTCATTGAGTTGATGCTCAATGAATTCCTCTGAAAGGTACCTCTCTCAGAACCATTCCTCGAACAGTTCCCATGACACGTCTTCAACGACCATGTTCAGCTGTGGCAGGAGCATCTTCCACCATAGAAGAACGCTCCCCTTCGGTTGAAAGTCCGCCATGCGGACCTTCATGTTGGAGGTATAATCGCGAAGTGCGAAGCACATTTCCATATTCTCCAACCATGCCTCGGCGGCGGTGCCATCCGGGGCACCAAAGAACTCGGGAAATTTAACCTTCTCGATTTCACGATGAATTCTACCAGTAACGGCCGGTGTGCGCGGTAGAACCTCAGCGGGTGTCGGTGCCCTGGCCTCATCTCTATCCAAGCGGTTGATCAGTGCCTCGGACATGCGCTGAAAAGATCTCATCATCCTGACCACGTCTCCAACTTCTATCTACTCCTGTCCGAGAACCTGCTCGCTTCCTTGGGGGTTAGACCCTTCAAGCATGGATGCTACTGGAGGCGTCACGCCTCCTCCCCTAGCACCCCTTCATCTACCTCTGCGGTGTCCTCTAACCATGATTACCTTGCACACACATAATCAACTCGATAAGCAACAGTATAATCAAATCAAATCACGTCACGAAAGCCGTAGTGAATCCCAAGTCATGGGTCGAACCAGCTCTGATACCATATGTAACAGCCTCCTCGTTATGACAAAATTTCTGATAACAGGTGCAATTTTTTGTTTTTTGTTTAAGGTGTGTGCGCGTGTGTAAAAAGGAAACAGACACACTTGACTCTACGTCGCCACACGACGACTAACAAGACGCAACCATGATGATCACAACAAGAAGACATAAGGCACACAACAAGTAACTGCAAGCATTAAATGACCATAGACATAAGGCACACAACAAGTAACTGCAAGCATTAAACAACATACTGTGTTATGTACAGTACGAACACAGATGGAAGAATCCATAGTAGTAGATTTTACTATTTCTACATAGGAAAGCAGGGCATTTAATCTTAGTTCTCTGCTCCAGAGAGAGAGAATGTCAGATAGGCTCCTGGCCGGCTGCTCAGGCAGAAACTAGTAATCTCTGTCAGGAGGTCGCAGTGGTGGGAACTCTGCCTTTAAAGAGACCGAGACTACTGATACGACCTTAGAGGTGTGTCGCAAGAGTGGAAACCCTGCCTTTAAAGGGCCCGAGACTCTTGATACGGCACTGGATTCTTTACACAGAAAATAACCACACACACAGACTTATATACAGAGCGACTAGCTTTATCAGATCGAAGAGTTTGATATCACACAACTGTGAGTTTAGACAATTCCAATTATAGTACTGACCCTGAAATTAATTAACAATCTCAATACATCCTATATGTTACATATACCATAAAATTACAATAACATTATATTAACAACCTCACATCTTATGTTATAATAACCTTGCAACTAAAACATCAATCGCCAATCACATTACTCCTTGTATGCTACCAACATAAATTTCGATGACATAAAAACATTATAATTTATATTACAATAATATTGTGATATAGTGACCATAACATTACATTTGATATTTTCCAACGATAACGTTTACATTTATTTAGTAACACGGTAACATCACATCTACAGTTTGCTATAACTATGTAATATGGTAACTTCACTATACACATTTCAATAGCAGTATGCTGACAATAGCCATCATTAATGCAATAATCTGAATTTATAGATCAATGATCGATAATTATGAACCAACAATTAACGCAAACATCATCATGCTTATAATCCATAATTAGCGCAATATTCTAAACTCATTGACGCAATAGTTATAAAATTAACACAACATTAATAATTGATGGCAATAATTAAGAAGATCTTAAGAAGTACTTTTATCTCCCACATAAACCTCGATCACAAGCCCATCATAACATGTCTAAAGTGCATAATGGCATTAACTTGAATTAACCGCGCATTAATAATCTAGTTCTAAATCAATCTAACATCATCCATAATTGAAGGTGTAATAGTTCACAGTTTAAAACACTCCTTCTATCTGCAACGCGCAAGAATTCCATGCAACTAGCTAAAATGACAGAGTCCAGGATCATCAATCTTATCAGAGAATAATCAAGTTTACAGTGAGGATGGAGAGGTTTAATCAATCTAGATTATTATAAAGCAATCCTAAATATCGATATTTGGAACAAATTATTTATCTGGACAGAGTGGCATTAATGCTATAATTAAAGAAAAGGCCTTGTAAGCATCCATTTATATTAACTTAAAGTCAATACATAGGTAGTATAATTCCATCAAGTACCATTTAAATAAGGAGGTGTCAATTGCATTTGTTCATTATATATTAAAATAAAGGAGTATAAAATGAAGGTCTAAAATAAAGTAGTTAATAAGATCATTGATATAGCAAAATAAAACCAGGTTACCTATAATGAGGCAAGGGTCTTAGTGGAACAGATTATCTCATTAAATTCTCACTATAGTATTACAGTATGCCCTAAAGGTAATTTATTTAACCAATTTAAAAGATATTGACAAGTAATAAAGCAATAAGGCACTCAACAGGACAATAACCCTCAATATTCGTTAACAGGATTATCTACATTAAGGCAAAGAAATAGAGAACCATTATTAACTCCTTTAAGATACTCACTAGAATTAAGGGGCCGACTAAGAAGGCAAGCTCTAAAAGGCCAAAAGCAACAAAGCGCAACTGGACCATAAAAACTAAAATTAGGTTACCGCCTTAAGCACTAAGAGAAATTTCTGTTGTAAGTATCAAGAGAATTAAAGCGAGGCATATTAAAAATTAGGGTAGATTTAGGGATACACAAGAGTATTGATGCCCAATATCACCACAAAAGACACTGCTCTTCACTTCTACTTGGTTCTTTTCCAACTCAAGGAAGAATCCCTAAATTTAAATTTACTAAGGCAAGGATACTTAGATATTCAAGAAGTTCCATGAAATATAAGAACAAAATTAGAGTGATTGAATCTAATTAGAGTGATTGTAGTTGAATTAGTAATCTTTTTACTCTATCAAAAGTGGATGAACCATAAAATATTTCTAAGGAGTTAAAATAAACCATAAAATCTTATTTAAGGAGTGAAAATAAACCATACAATAGTTCAATACCACCAAATTACTAAATCACACAGAAAAATTTTAAGTACTGACCTTCAAATTATCATCTATGTAGAGTCTTATCAATTCAATGTTTCTCTTCTTGAAAGAGAATTGAAATCAAGATTTCATAAAACACCAGAACACCATTGCATCAGAACACCCGAATGATTGTCACAACTGTAGAAAATGATTTTCACAATTGTAGAAAATGATTGTCACAACTATAGCAAACTTTTCATAACTGAGATATATATAGGATTGATTTCGTTGGTCTTCTGATGAATTCGGTCAAATTGACCGAACAATAAGTCAATGACCGTTTAGTCTCACATGTGCCATAGTTGGTCGTTATAACGACTAAAGTTCATCGCTATAGAGACTAACTCATGGTTGGTCTCTCTAGCGATGAACTTTCGTCGCTATAACGACCAACGTGGAATGTTGGTCGCTAGAGCGACAAACAGTTGGACCCTGAAAAAAAAAAGTAAATTTAGTTTAAAAAAAGAAAAAAAATTACGATGAAATTTTAAACCTTCATAATATTTTGTCGTAATATCCACCCAATTTAGTAGTGTGGATTGGTTAACTAGTTTGTTTATGTAACACACTTGAACCCTTAATCATCATTAGGCTAGTGGGGCATACAAAATTCCTCTTCATAACCATTACTCTCATTTCGATTATAGGATTAGACATTATTTATTCTCTTTAAGATCTTTCCAATGACTGTAATTATGTTGAGTTCTGATCTCTAGGAAAGAAGTTATACCCCTTCAAAGTTCCCTGAGCATTTTTATTATGATGATGTCATCATGTCCACATGGACCCACTCCACCTTTTGAAGCCAACGTCTCCATTCCACTGGCATCCATGTGGACCTATCCTACACTTGTTAGTATACATTTTTTGTTGTTAAACCATCAAACACAATTCTTCGAGTCCTCAAATCCCGCAATGTTGTCAGACTTCTCCTTTCATATAATTTCCATCAGAATGTTCAATTGATATTGTTCTTGAATCTTTCTGAATTCCACAACCCACAACACTATCAGACTCCCCCACAATCTTATTAGACTCTCTTTATTGGGCTTGCACCATTGGTATGTCCATCTCATTTTGCCTCATGGATCTTTACAAAGCCCATAGTTTGCAAGGTTATAATATGATCCCTTTCATACTTTTCCCATTGGAGAGACAACTTTATCACACTCACAATTTTCTTCCATGGTCTTAAGCCTACAAGGTTATGGGGATTACCTCATCGGACTAGCCTCTTCAGGATGACACATCACCCTGCTACAAGATCCTTTTGAAACTCACAACCTGCAATGCTTTCAGGTAATTCACTCCCCACAACATAGTTAGGCTCTCACCATTGGTCTCTCTCGTTCAAAAACATATTCTCAAAAGGGTTTTCATGCAAGCCATCTTATGAACAAGCCCTATGGGAATTAAATGCTCATCTGATAGATCAGACAATCGATAATTATGTCGACCAATGGCCTATATCACCAAAAGATCCTAAACAACATGATATTTAATGGAGTTCCATAACTTTGAAAGATCCAACGATATAGATATGTTCAATCTAATGACCCTTAATATTTTTGGGATCAAATGTGCAAGACATTTAGTTCGGTTAGATGAACCTCTTCAGAAACGCAACGTTACCATTGGAATTTCTAAAAGAATTCTCCTGAAAACACTTTCCTAAAGGATTCAACCACTGAGGACTTTCTGATATAATAGTCTAGATCCTCTTAAGGATTAATGTTGTGCGGGGTTTAACACGTCCAAAAGGGACCGAATGACCTTTCCAAATGATACTTATAATGGTTGGACGACACCTGGAACTCGCCTATAGGATATTAGGATCCCCTCTTTGGAAAGATAAATTACTGCAAGTCTTCTGAATGGGCCATTTCAAAAGGATTTTCTAGAGAGACTACCATATGGAAACTCCATGTCAATGTCATACCTCCTCATTGATAAGGGTCATCCCACATGGAATCCATGTCATATTGACGTGGTCATCCTACCCGGAAATCACATCTTCACCTCAGACTTATGGCATCCACCACTACGACTTTCCATTATGGCTCTATCACAGGTAAACTTCCACCATGGAATTCCATGTCACTACTACCACATCATCGACATATGGTTCCACATCACCATGATGTCAGTAACCTCATGGTTCCTTTGAGTCATGATTCCATATACGTTTCTGAATTCTTAAAAAAGTATAGTTATCTGATACTTCGGATATAGGGTTTCCTCAACAAGGTTCCACATCGATTTATTGTTTAGTTCTAGGTCCCAATTTCAAGATCCAACTCGAGTCACGGTTCCATATGCGAGGTTCCACTTCAGGGTTCCACCTCAAAGTTCCACATCTTGAATTTTTGATAGAGGAAACTCTCGGTCTCTATGATCCTGACTATCCCAAATATTTGGTTTTTCCTTAATAGAATTAGAACAGTAAGAAGTTTGAGGATGAAGAATTATCCAATGATCCATATTCTCTACAACTTGGGTTTACCAACCCTTACTTAAAATGGAAAATCCTATGGAATAGCCTCCCATCCTTATCTTCTTAAGGTTAAAGAATCTAAAACTCAATGGAATTAGTAATCCTAGAGAATATGAGCATTCAACATCACAAACACACACACACACACATTCATGCAATTCTCAGAGTCTATTCTCTGAACCATAAGAGGTTTGGAATATATTCTTAGGAGAAAAAATAAAGGAAATAATTCACTATGCACAAGAACATTCATACCCATTCCATTCCTTAATTTACTAACCTGATTTCCTTTCATAGAAAAATCAAATACAAAGGATGAATTATTGTGATACAAGGAACACAGGGCACACATTTAGTCCCTTATTCATCGCATATTTATATACAAATCATTTAATTTCATCAGATGTTCAATAAAACATGACATATCACATATTTGAAAGAGCATAAAAGAGAGTACAAGAGATACTTATTTGTTACAAACTGTCAACCAACCAACTGATCGAGGTTTATCGCTTTTCCACCTAGTTATATGCTCATATGTACTAGTCCTCTCTCAAATATGGCCACTCCTATGCTAGGCCATGATACCACCAAGTGAAGGCCACTCTACTTCACAGCAACTAATAGAGAAAACCCCCTCTTTCCCAACAATCCTAGGGACTCCACGAGGTTTATCAGTCTGTCTTCCCAGCTAGAGTTTCTCTACACAAGGGAGTCCCTTCACTAGATTTAGTCTCTCATAACAATTGAACAAGTGAAGGCCACTCTACCTCATGACAACTACTGGCAGAAACCCCCTCTTTCCCACCAATCCCATGGCCTCCATGAGGTTTATCAGATTCCTTCCTAACTATCTTTCCTCTACATAAGGGATTCCCTTCACTACTAACACAGTCTCTCAGTTCCCTCCTCTTCCAATGTCATTTTCTGTCAAGAAATCATCAAGCTCACGACCCTCTTAGCTCAGGTCAAGAACAAGTTCTTTGACCAACCACATGATCTCTATTGCTCTGTCTCTGTTCACATTTCTTTATCTCAACATCACATGCCTTCCATTCTAGTATGAATTCATCCATGTCTTTGTATGCTTCACTCGTTAGTTCTTCCACCCGCTCAGAGCACTCTCCTTCCTTTGTGTGTTCCCATGTTATCTTTTGCTCATCCGCTCCTTCCCTTGAATGTTTTCCTCCTTTCCATGCAACTGAGGTAATCAACGAATTCCCATGGACATACTAGTCCCCACTCCATCCATTTACATTGGGTTTACTTTCTCAACTACCCAACCATACTTTCATTTAATGATTAATGGATTTGAAATTAAACAAAGTTACCAATTTAACATGAACTCTATAGAGTTCTCGTTTTTTGGGGAGTCACGTTTTTTACCTCGTTTTAAAATTTTGTGCTACCAATAGCACCCCCCTCCCTTTTTAGGTTGTTTTTTGATATTTTAAATCTTCTTATCCATAATGTATCCATATTATTTTTTTAAATGCTTATTTTTTCATCTATTTTCAAATTGTTCTAATTTTTATCTTATTTTCAACAGTGTTTTTTCATTTATTTTCAATTCTTTCAAATGTTTATTTTCAACGGTGTTTTTAGTCATTTTTCCATGCTTCTTTAAATATTAAAATTGTTGTAAACCATTTACTTTTTTGAAATTAAGATTTTTCATATAATTGTGACTCCTTAATTAATTTATGGTTCCATACTTTTTAAATATAGCGGAAAAGTATCATGTTTAACACATTGTTTACCTTTACTTCAATACATCGAAATTAATTGTAGTTAAATAACACTATTTTTAAATATTTTGCAAAAAAATACACATTTTAAAGTCATATATAATTAAAAAAAAATGCATCATTTTGGTACCTATCCGTTTGAAATAACATGTCAAATAAAGCATTTTTTTGGACATAATTGAACAAAAAAACTGATTTTTTTTTTTTAAATTAACAAAAATTTTCATATTTTTATACATTTGAAGTAAAAAAAATGACAACATTTCATGTCATTTTCCCTAGTATAGTGATTCACATACAAATAAAAGTAAAAATAAAATAACAAAAAAGATTCATCATAAAAACAATAATAGATACATATTCATT
>ML850396.1:0-10578 GCA_009831015.1 Picea engelmannii
AAAAGACTTCCCTGGGTTGATAATTTATGTTTCACTTGGTTGTTTGAAATTAATTAAGCAATTATAGTGACCAACAGTACCTAGTTATTGCATTGTTATTATAATTAAATGGATAATCTCAACATTTAAATTGGTTGATTGAAAATTGGGGTTGATGCATAGTCACTGTCTTCTGCATTGAAGTTATCAGAATGTTAACTCAGAATTAGTTCAGAATTGGTTAATGATGTTTCGTGCATGATGCATTTGTATGCATGGTGTTCCTACACCATGAGTAAATGATTACCATAACTATGTTTTTTTTTTGGGCCACATGGTTATTGCAACCAGGATGACTATGGCATTTCCATCCATTGTATACATTATGGTTATTTGATTGTGTCATCAAGGATGGGCACAAGTTTTTACATAGTATGGTTTTCTTACATTTTGATTAATTTGAGCAATACTGTTGTTGCCTCCTTGTATTAGATTGATAGCTCGACACAATGGGTTGAGTGAATGGTATTGTGACTGTGTGTTTTAAAATTGTCAAATGGGAATCTTGCATCGTGGTAATTATGGCATGGTTATTCTTTGTACCTGTTATCAATATTATTTGATTGTGCCATTAGAGAAGGTCATGATTTTAAACATGGCCTTGTTGCATTTTGATCAACTTGTGTTATGAGATTGGGCATGTTGTTGCTGCCTCGTGGTATTGGATGGATAGCCCAACATTTTTTAATGTTTAGAGTCAAAGAAAATGGGACTTGTACAGTCACAGAAATACACTTGTGCTTTGTCGATTGGTTTTTTATTTCACAACATAGTATGAGTTGAAGTGGTGATTGTTATTGGCATGTTTAGTTGGCAAGCCATGATATTTTATGAATCATTGTGTCGACTGTCCACTATGTATGTTAAATAATTATCATGCATTTTAACAGTGATAATCACGGGTGCTGTGAAAATATAACCTCATTGCAATTTAATTATTAAATGAATTAAGAGACAAAATCAAGCACAATTTTTATGTCTGCATTTGATGATTGAAATGGTTGGCAGTGGTTGATGAGCAGAAAGGAAGTAATTGACTGTGTATTCATTTCAAAATTGCTCAAATGTTAAATGGATAATTGAGAAAAACAGATCTCCCTTACAGATTGTTGTAGAATGCATACTGTCTTGTTTGATGACACTGTGTTAATTATTTGATTATGAACAGTGAACTAGTTAATGCACAGAGTTGTGTGAACTATGCACAATAGTTGTTAATTGGGTCACAATGGTCATTTGGTTGGTGTATTTACTTTTACAGAATGGTTATATGGATTACCTAATTAATTTTATGAACAATGCCCACTCTCTTTCCCCATCATTATTTCACTTTTCGTTAATTACAACGCATCGCCTTCCCACATTCATTTTTCACTCCCCGTTCTAAAATTGATTATAGTCAAGAAGAATTATGTATTGAAGCAGTTGGAAGTTACATTGTCTTGGTTGGATTATAGTGAATGTTTTCTTTGGTTTTCATTACAGTTGATTGTTTTTGTCTTTGAGAAGTAACCGTGTTCTTTTCCCCCCTCATTATATCATGTTTCACTCAATACAAACCCCTTTCATATCCTAGAACCCTTTGTTCACCCCCTTCTCATTGACAAACAATTTAACAATTTGTATGGATTGGATTGCATGAGTCTGATATGTTGCTGAGCCAAAATCTATTTCATATTTTTAAAGAGTTGTCATGTATGGTTATTTAAAAGACTATTTGCTAATCAATCATGCATGCAGGAATGCATTTTTTCAGCCGAGGTAGCCATGGCAGAGGAAACCGAGAGAGAGCTAATTGGAACAGAGGCTCAAGGAGGCCAAGGTTCTCCATACATTTTGATGTTGACTCACAAGAGTTAGGCTAGTTGTTTCAGGATGGATTTTTCAATTGGATTGGGCAAGGATTGGTCCAACCTAGGCCTGAAAGGCCACCATTCCAAGTTCCGCAATACCTCGGTATTCCTGTGCCCCCTAATGTCTCATTGCAACCCAAGGTCCCCAAAAATGACGGATGGCAAGTGATTATCCACCCCACAGTCTCCCAACATTGTGGCTGGCCCAATTTGTCTTTGCCTGCTCCTCCGCCTAAAAATCAGATTGTCCAAGCTTCACCTGAACACTCGCTAGTGCAGTCCTCCCATGCTAGCAAAATATTGAAAACTGAATTCCACCATGCCCCTGGAAAAGGAAAATCCATTGCTTCCCCTTCCTCGCCCTCCAATGGCTCTGACAAATCCATTTCTTCTCGGATGCATTTAAGGGATGATTGTTGTCACGTGATCAACGAGATTAGGCCTAAAGGCTCAGTGCAGCCAAAGGAAAATTCAGGGAAATCGAAGGGTGACAACAACAATCAAGGAAAGATTGCATCTCAGAGTGGGAAATATGGGTTTTGAGCTTTTATTTTATCTATTGTTGATGATAGTTGACTTCAAGTGTTTGGACAACATGTTTTATTGTTTGGATATATGAGTAATGCATTTTTGAAAACAATGTCAAATATAAATGAGATAAATTCTCAAAATGTGCATGTGATGATGGGAGTCACAAGGAGGTGTTTTGCTTAATTAACTATTTATGTTATGATTGTTAAGAGCTAAAGGGAGTCACAAGGGGTCCCACCTACTAGTTATTATTTATTTAAAAATCCCTTATTATGATTATTACTCTTCCCCTTAACTAAAAATTGGTTGAGTCTTTTATTTAACTTAAATAATGAGTTGGTTCAACTACTTCAACCAATTCTAATTTGTTTAAAGGAAAAAGGAAAGGGAGGAACAAGAGGAGGGATAGAAGGAGAACCATACCAAGGTTTGCTCTTTGAGTTTATGCTGAGATAGTTCAGTTTTCATTCATTCCTTAATTCATCACAAGCCTAATTATTTTTATGATAGTAGGGTCTTATTGTAGACATCAAGATTCGAGGCTGAATTACATCATTCAAACACTTATTTTTCAGAGGTGTTGATCTATCTTTGATAGTCTTTGTAGACTTGTCTATTTGTGAATTAATTTTCATGACTGACAAAGGCTATTGTGCAGAGTCGAGTGGGAAGCAATCCATGGCAAGCTGATCCAACTTTTAGAGTTCAGTTTTTTTTATTTTCTGTCGGAGGTCCTTTTGTATGTTCCATCGGGGATCTCCAAGTTTGACTTTGGTCCTAAATTTCTGCATGAAATTTTGTAAAAGAATGACTCTTTGGTGAATTGGAATGAAATAAAAGATTTATTTATGTCTCATATGTCTTGATTATTATCTTGGTGTCTTTACTTATGTCTTTACATTTATTTCAACAATTGTTATATTCAGAAAATTGCATAAAAAGTAAATTTCCAACAAACTTTTTATTGATAAAAGACTAGCCTAAGCACTTGTAATTAATACTTGTGAGTTAGGATGTTATTTTTGTTGGCTATAAACATAGGGTGAGATTCCTGTCTATTTTGCTTGAGCCAAGAAGAATATGAAAATGATTGAGTAATATTATTTCATATCTTTTCCTCAACATTTATTTGGCAACCATACCAGGGAGATCTTCGATATCTCTCTAGTTAATTGTTATACTCGATTTTCATCGATACATCTATTTTTCTGATATTGATTCTTTGACTGTTTTATTTTTTAATGATTGTTCTTGTTGCAAGGCAACCCAATATCGAGCCTGGTTTTTAAGACCATACCAAAATTGCTTCGAATCTGTTTAACACCATTTTAGACACTGCCAATACCCGTGCTAAGCTTAACCATTCTTGGGCAGCAATTGAATGAGATATTTGTGCTCAAGAACGGTTGGAAGCTAGACGTAGACAGCCCAGAAATCAACAGTTTCCTTTTTGTTTCTTCAGTTTTGGGCTCTCTTTCATGTCCTTAGATTCACATGCTTCTAGAAGAAGAAGAGGCTTGTCACCTGAAATCAATCCTATTGCTAAAATAGGAAGGAGGAACGTTGTGTTATCTGCCCAACAAAGTGATCTAAGGAGAACTTTATCTGATTCATCCAGTTCGTCTTTCTTTCTGTCATCCATCATCCACAAGATGGCATCTAGTGGTGGATCTGGTGGCACTGGAAGTGTTGCATCTTCTTAGTCTTCATTGTCATCAGTGATTGGTATATTATATAACCACCATATCCATGTCCAGTCTACCACAAATCCCACCAAATTCATTAAAAAGTATGGGATTTTTCAGTTTGAAGAAGACGCCACAACCACACTGTGGCATGTGTCCTCTCCTCTTAACCTAACACCTGCTACTCATCCACTTCAAAAATTTAAAGAGAACCTTCCTAGGTTTTCAGGAAATAACACCGTCAATACAAACAAACACCTGGTGGAATTTTCTAATGCTTGTCATAACATAAGGGCCAATGACAATGGTACTTGCATGTGCTTATTCGTAAATTCCTTGGAAGGAAAGGCTGCGGCCGATTTCTTTGACCTTCCTCCTAATATTTTTTCTACTTGGGAGGAGTTAATCTATTGGTTTCGATCCACTTATGGGCAATCTAAAATCCCAACCGAGAAGTTACAGGAGTATAATAACATTACCTATCAGGATGGTGAGACCATCAAGTCCTTCAACTTGCGTTTCACCAAGTTATACAATCAAATCCCCAAACTCATTTGACCCCAGAACCAAGTTGTTTTCATGCATTACTACAATGCATTGCCTTCCCCCTACCATCATAGGCTTGAGGAAAAATCCATTGATAATCTCGGTTCCACTCTGCATTCTTGTTCAGAGTATGAAGAACAGCTTGAAAGAACTGGTCTTCCCCAGGGAGAATCGGTTAGACAGACAGACATGTCTGCCCTTTTACAACTAGTACAAGACATGAGAAATCATATGATATAATATGAGCAGAAAGGAACTGTCTCCCCTCTCACCCCTGGAGCTTCATCATCTTATGCACCCCCTTTTAGAAATCCGGTTGAAAATAATTTTCAGCCTAAATCTATCTTCCCTCGAAGTTGGTGTAACTTCTGCGAGGAACACCACGAGGAAACCACATGTGAGGTAAAGAAGAGTGTCAGAGATAAGATCTTTTGTAAAACACTATAAGCTACTATCGTTGTCCTAGATTTTGCAGAGCTAGAAGATGTCATGGTCATCAACACTAGGAACAAAGCCTATGCTCCCAAGGGAAAATTTGATCATCCCAATAATTATTCTACCTCGAGCTCATCCTCACCCGCTTCTACTGTCCAGGTTCCTAAAGTTCCTGAGAGTCAAGGAATCACTTCCCCTCTCCCCTCTTCCAAATATAATATCTTGAATTAGTTGGCCAACATCAAAGAAGATGCAACCCTTCTAGACATGGTTGTTGTCCCTAAACAACAGATGCCTCTGAAACAATTCATGGAAGGAAAATCTTCTGTTGTAGCCAATCATTCCAAAGAGGTAAATGAAGAGGATTATTTTGTAAATAAAGTAGGTGTACATAACTTTAGATACCCTGTAAAAAATCCCCCCTTTTATATTTTTGTAAAAATTATGGATAAGATTGCCTATTGTTGCCTCATTGATGGTGGTTCGGGCCCAAGTGTGATGTCGAAGATTATTATGGAAGAGCTAGGCTTGTCTTGTACAAATTAAAATGTTAGGATCACGCTCTCCTATAATAGTCTACAACAAAAAAACCATAGGCAAGATTAAGGATGTGACCTTGGTTTTATGCGCTCATCCTGAAATAAGGACAACCCTCAACATTCAGGTCATTGATACGCCTATAATAAATTACTCAATTATCTTGGGAAGAGATTGGAAAGCCTTAACAGGTGGGTACCTCTCACTCGACGTGATGCATTTATCTGTGCCTCAGAATGGTAAGAACATTATAGTCCTTAGAGAGGGAAGGATTTCACCCTACATAGAGAATGTTCCACAATCTAGTGTAAATTATATCGAAGAGGACCTAGGAGTGTATTCCATCTTTGCTGAGGAGGATAATATTCCTTTGGAACAAATCAATTTACATGATGATATATGGCACATGCATTGTGATGGTTCATGCTCTAATGAAGGTAATGAGGCTGGCATTATCTTAGTTTCCCCTGTAGGAAAAATTCATAATTTGTCCTACAGGTTAGAGTTTTCTTGTACAAACAATGTCACTAAATTCGAAGCTTTATTATTAGGCATTGAAAATGCCCTTAAACTTGGTTGTGGTCACCTTTCAGTTTTTGGAGATTCTGAACTTGTTGTGAACCTAATACGAAAGATATGCTCTCCTAGAAACAATCTGATTGAACGATACACCCAATATCTTTGGGTGCTTACCTCGAACCTTTTTTCTTTCAACATCACTCATGTTAAGAGGGAGTTGAATTCGATGGATGATCGGTTAACTGTCTTTGCAGATTCTCCTAATCAACAAATTTTACCTCACAGGCCTGATTGTTCTTTTCAATCTCTATATCGTCCATATATCCCTGACAATGTAGAATCTGGGTAGACCCTCCCTAACAATGAGAGAACTAGTGCTCTCATTCAAGATGAACCACTTAAGCCCAAGGAAATTATTCCCATAGAAAACAATAAGATTCCTAAGGGCTTGACTCCTCTTGAGAGTTTGTTTTCATCGAGTGATGTAGGCGATAAAGAAAAACATAAAGAAGAGGAGTTACGAAGGAAGGTGGGTGAAACCACCTCCCTGAACATTGGGGCACTCGAATCTTCAAGGAACATTAACATAAGTAGCCAATGTTTTGATAAGGAAGAAATGAAGTTTTCCAAGATACTTGGTGGATTTCAAAAAGTTTTTTCTTTGACTTATGAGGATCTTCGTGGTTTTGATCCTAGCTTTTTACAGAATGTTATTCCCATCAAGGAAGGCATGAAACAAGTTATGCAGGAACAAAGATCTATTAACTATGCATTTAAAGCAACTTTTCAAAGGGAGTTGGAGAATTTCTTAAGCACTGGGATTATTTTTTCAGTCCACCCTGAATGGGTTTCCAATTGGGTACCTATTTCGAAGAACACTGATCATATTAGAACTTGCATTAATTTTCAAACTTTTAGACAAGCTATTATGAGAAATCCTTTTCCTCCCCTCATTATGGAAATGGTTCTGCAACAGGTTGTAGAGTCATAGTTAAGACCCTTACTTGACATTTTTTTGGGTTGCAAGAAGATCAAGGTGAAAAGGGAAAATGCTCACAAAATCGCTCTTATCACTAATCGGGGTACCATGTCTTACAAATGCCTATTTTCTGGCTTACTTGATACAAGTATCACCTTTAAAACACCTATGCACACGACTCTCGATGAATTGGTCAGTCTCCATATCTATATTGATGATCTAATTGTGTGCATCAAGGGGCTGATAGTTACATCAGAATTCCAAGTGTTGGGTCCCTTCCAAATTGCTTTTGTCTTGGACACTAACTCTTACATTTTAAAGGATTTACAGGAAATTGTTTTCCTACAGCACTAACAACCCTCGCTTGAAATATTGTGAGGACCCAACGTGAAAAGTTCTAATGCTGTCTGGATTTTCTGTATACTAGTAGCCTAGGTCTGCTTTCATTTTTTGTGCTTCTTTTTTCTTCTTTACAATAGTTTGACTTCGGCTTTTTGACTTAAAAATTTTCTTGTTGTTTTCTTCATTTTTGTCTTTTATTGCTGTTGTTTTCTTCATTTTTGTCTTTTATTGCTGTTGTTTTAATTTTTGCATTTTTACTTCTGTCATGATTTTGTTTCCTATCATCTTTTAGTTAATTTGGTCAAGATAGGATGTTGGATCCATTCTTCCACAGTGACACTCCTGCAAATCATTGTTAGTCAATAACAATCAAGCTTACATTGTTGTTATGATGTCTCCTCTGAAGGACCCTTGAAATTGTTATATATTTCCACTGTTGTCTTGTAAATAACTGGTTATCTCCTGCTTCTTCTTACCATTTCTTCATCCATTGAGATTTTAAGAGAAAGTCTAAAAATTTTCTCCTTAAAGTTAAGAGCATATTCCGGTCGAATGATTATGCATACAGTGGTAAAAACCCCTCATACTTAACACTTTTCATGAATTATTCCCAAATTCCCGGTCATCTTTCCATTAAATCCTCTTACTTCCCCCTATTGCATAATCTTCTTGGTTATATATTCTTGACCTGTTATTCTTGGTCTATGAAACCATGAGTTCTGAGCTCTAAATATGTTGAAAACAAATTTCCCTGTGGAGTCGCCAGTTTGTTGACGATTAAAATCACAACGAAGTTTTGCCCGCAAAGTGTTGCTAAAGCTTGTTATTATAAAAGCTAAATAATACTAGTAGGTGGGACCCCCTAGTAGATTGGAGATCATGTCTGGTTCTTATTTGATGTTGTGCTACTATTCAACACTACTTACATGGTTATATAATCTTGGTTTATTGACGACGGAGAAGGCATATTTTTTGTTTTTCTGTTTCTCTAGGCTCAAGTTTTATTTCACAACGGCCTATGTTATCCTTGTTATCACTACTATATGTTATTGGATCTATTACTACGAGACCTGCACAATAAACATGTTAGCAATAACATGTACAAGCAATTGGAAGGAAATGAAAACAATGAAACAAATGCAAAGGGAAAGATTTAAACTATGCTATATGCTACTCTACATGCATTGAGTTTTTAATGGTCATTATTTAACATAGAAATAAGCTAATGTTATGCGATTTGTTGAGTTATATGGAAGATGGTTGATTTATGTTGTGGAATAAGTTAGAAATGTGATATGGTCGTGCTATTGGCCTTTAGTGGGTGATGGTTTTGATACATTTTTTAAATGAATGGTTAATGGATTAATGTTGGCATGTACTAATGAATTAATTGGCCGAGGGTGGAGGTGACGTGCATTTACTACACGTCACACTTACTCCTTCCACTGGCCGCCACACTAGTCGGGTTATTGTTCAAATTTGTTACTGTGGTTATGCTCCGATTTTCAAGCAGGGAGGAACCGCTCGACCAACTCACGTTTAAGTTGCTTGGATTACAGGTATGTATTTTTTTGGCCATCCATGAGTCTGATCTGTTTATGAAATGGATATTGGCTCAAATGTATGGGTTGTGTTTTCCTTAAGTATTGCAACTGTGTAAAATTGTGATTTTTGGAATGAAGCGTTGATGGTTTTTGTTGTAGGAAAATCTCCCTGTGGACAGGTAGATCGCCTCTAGAGCTTGACCTTAACCCTAGACAGAAAATGCTTAACATGGAAACTGACTTCCTTTCAAATCTATCTAAACTAATACATGAGGAGGAAGGATGACAGAAGTACCTTTTTATCGACGTTTGTCCCTGCACGCTCCGAGTTGCGCTCCAATCCTTTGCTCCTCGCTGAGTTCTGTGGACAAGACAAGATACAACCGCTTCCTACTCTATTGATATTAGCTTGAAAATGGATCTATCAACTAATGATAAGTTCATGTGACATTAGACACAAACTAGAAAGAAACAGGCCAAGCGTGTCATATTGATGAGAATAACGACAACAGCACTTACAATCGTATATGCGAATGCGATAGCTTCGTCAAGTCCACTTCGTCTAACCCTTGCCTGAAATCTCCACAACCTGGATAACAGCAGCTTCACCGATAACTCTCCTTTGGCTGGTTGTGAGTTTCCTCCAAGATCATAAGTTTCATATCTTCAATTCTTCCCCCCTTTCCACCATCATAGAGCATGTTTATATAGGTTAAGAGGAGATTAACCTCTTGAGTTATCTTTAGAACAAGTTGGGAACCTTCTCCTTAGATCAGGTATCTCTTGATGAAACCAAGAATTCGAGCACAACTACCTCCTAATCTCGAAAGATCCTCCCCTTATTCTCCTCAACGGGCCAACTACTGCCTCAGATTAGGCAGCGCTCCCTTAGAAGGGGCATCAGAGCGATGTAGCACTCCCTGGTAAGCCTTGGGGAAGTGTCAGCGCTCTCAAGATGAGCAGCGCTCCTTCAAAGGGGGCTGGGGAGCGTTATAACACTCCCTGAAGCATTGTAGGGGAGCACCAGCGCTTCTGGAGCTGAAGTAGGGGAGCGCTCCCCCTCAAAACCTTTGTTTCAGGGTTCCTTTCAGGTGTCAAGAGTTATTTGACTTCAGTAAACCAGTTATCCTCCTTCAAATCAGTCATGTGAGATGTTATAAGTGCCTTCTTAGTGTCGTTGACATGGCAGTATGCCTGAACATCATTTGTGACACTAGTTACCAACTTGCGACACTTGCGAAAGTTGTAGGGAAGATGCGACACTTACGACGATTGAGAGGTACAATGCGACACTTATCCAGCTGAGCAATTTTGACGTGTAACAGAATTCCCCCCAAAGTATGAAGTTAGAAGATGCCAACTGATAACTGAAATACTTTGTAGATGCTCAAGCAAGGGTATAGACTCAAAGAACCTGACGGAAGCTGCACACAAACATCCAACAAATATCATGACATGTTTCAAAACCCAAGGCAGGCATACCTATGCTTGGGTGATCAAGACTTAGTAGGATATGGCCGCCATAAAATACACTGCGGATCCATAATTGTATTGATAAAAAGGTATAG
>ML850396.1:37542-48235 GCA_009831015.1 Picea engelmannii
GGGGTCCTCCTCGTATCTAGGTGGTGTTCCTTCTCTTTTCTTTTGCTCAGCTTCTATTTCATTTATCTCTTCGCCATCACCCCCTTTCTCTGGTGATATGGAAGAAATATTCACTGATGCATTGCTTAAATCTTGTACTTCTTCAGTCTTATTTGTCTTGTTGGGTCTTGGTGTATCGTGCGCAGTTTCTGGGCTGTCTATGTCGGATATCTCCGCAGGGTCTACTGGAATAAGGAGGTCCACCGACCAGTTCTTATTTATCTCCTCTAGGTCCTCCTCCATTAACTTGTAGTAGGAATGAAGTTGTTGCTTATGTTCGTCGACTTGCGCTGTAATGTAAATGAAATGTCGATCTGTGCTAAATTTCATCAAAGGCCTGAATCGGTGTAGAGTATTCAGATTCATGCGAGGCTCGGACTGTATGGCTATCTTCAGCTGATTGTAGTAAGTATGGAAAACAACATTTGACTTCCACTGTTTATTCATATCGATTGAGTACCACAGTGTACTGAACTTCGCGGCTAGTGGTTCAAATGGATCGATGTCAGGGAAGGTTGCACCTTTCGACATCTCCTAGGCGATGAATGCAATAAGGATCAAAAGCCAACTAAAGTGGAATTCGTAACCTTGATCTTGCGCTTCTCTATAGTCAAGTTCCAACTGGTTCACCAGGTACTTCGCCCAGTTCATTTGTAGGCCTTCCGCGCACTTCTCTGCGAGGTCGACTACGAAACCGGTGACTTGGATAGGTCAGTTCTTTCTTACTAAATTCCCTACAATCAATTGATAGGTAGGCACACTATGCCACTCTGGATAGAAGCTACCTTGTAGCCTCGCGTTCCTTTATCGACATCGTCGTAGGTGTCCTTGATCCTTTTTTCTAGAGCGTGATCCATGGTTTTTCCTGGGAAAAACTCCTATGGATCAAGTCCTTGCATAATCAAGCTTATGATCCGATTGATCAGCAATGGATCAACTGTGATACAACGGTTTGGCCACAAATAACCACCATGGTAACAAGAAAGCAACAGCTTGACACATGCATTGACTTCCTGGTGTCTTCCAAAGTGTGGGATCTTCATGACGTTCAATAGGGTGGACTGCATGAGGTTATGGGTCCATGACTAAGGGATAATATTCAAGTTCTTCCCTTTTGTTCTGGTCAGGTACTTATGTGGGGTGAGCATGTTATAGACCTTCCGGTAATCAAGGTTGAAATCACTAAATTTCAACGCTGCAATCTTATCTTGGTCTGCTCGAACTACGTGTATCCCCTTCGGGAGGTACACTATAACCAAGGTGTATTTGAAATCTCTGGGCACGCTATCTCGATTCACTACACTGCTCAGAGGTGGTATGTAGGTGGGTAATATGGTCAAAATTAATTTGGCATTCGCTAAGTCATCCCTATGTTGGGTTTTATTTCCATCTGATGGTCGGGATGGTCCGGCTCCACGAGAAATCGATGGATATGCTTGCACTGTTTTGGTGGATGATGCTTGGACCCCTACAGATAATCCTCTCTCTGACATAACTCTTTTAGTCATCAAGTCGAGGAGTACTTCTGTCACATATTCTTCAACTGTGTTGAGTTCTTCAAAGATGTACACTCAGGATTAAATATCTCAGGGTCAAGAGAAATTAGATGCAACAATGGGATATAAGGAAATAGTGCAATAATCACTGGGTAAAATAAACAAGTCGGCGGGCTCAAACTCTTGGTTAGCAAAAAGTGTTCTCGGTGCATGGAACGATGGGAAAAATAGGTAACTCAGCAACGGGTCACTTGCAACGGGTGTGAAGCCTTCATTAACTCTGTTCTATCCATTATGGCATGGTTCCAACAGTCCGATGGTGATCTGTCTGACCATAAATTCCTTTCTACCCGTTCAGAGCGTCGGGCGAATGGTTATTATGTCCCCAATGGCTATATTTCTTTGCCATGGCGAAGTGCCATGTGATCTTGTTCTGATATCCCGATGAAGCTCCAATTTTGCAAATT
This sequence comes from Picea engelmannii, assembly GCA_009831015.1. Classification (NCBI taxonomy): domain Eukaryota; kingdom Viridiplantae; phylum Streptophyta; class Pinopsida; order Pinales; family Pinaceae; genus Picea; species Picea engelmannii. Next base: position 39,545 of record ML850396.1, read on the forward strand.
TTCCTTCTACGAGGTTCCCTCTAGATCCTTCTGCAACTTTTCGATCTTAGCTCCATTCTTACTTAGTTTTATATCCTTATTTCTAGTGAGCTTTGTCTCGGTATGACTTTTTCCATTCTGATTCTTATCTTCTTTTGACATAGTTACTTCGCGCTGTTGAGATTCTTTCCTAGGATTCAAGGGTAATAATTCTTCTTTATTTGGGGTAGGTACTTTAGTCTTCTATGAGTCCCCTAATGTTCTTGCAGCTTCGGCATCTGGGTATCTGGCATTAAATAGCTTCGATCTGTTCTCCTCTTCTTCAATCAAGTGTGCGATCCTTCTAGTCATGAAATCTTTTAACTCTTGTTTCTTTTGCTCCAAAAATTCTTCTTCCTCCTTTCGTCTGGCTTGATCTCTATCAATCCAAGGTTTTCCTAGTAACATGGTAAATGGGGCATTGTCCTCAGTAAATTTAATAATCTCAAAATCTTCTTCTGTCGAAGTTCCATTGGCATTCATACGTATTTGAGTGAGCCTCCCACATAGGTTTATCAACTTTCCTCTAAATATCCCTATTCCTCCCAATGAAGGAGTCATAGCAGGCTTCCCTAAAATTTCCCAATTTTGTTCTGTCATGATGTTCACCTGTGTTTCCTCATCTAGAACACAGTCAATGTATAAGTCTCCTATTGTTGCTTCAAGGTATTCTTTTTCTTTGAAGATCTCTGATAAGATGACATGTCAGTGGTCATTCAAGGTTTCTTTCATCTGTAGAAATACTTTCTCTATTTTTTTATGGGGTTCGACAATAATATTAGTTTTTGGATCTGCCTTAGGGTTTTCTTGGTTCAGATTCATTCCTTCAAGCTTAGCAATCATTCTAGGGCAATCCAACACTTCATGGTCCATAGCTTTGCAACAAAGACAACTAGGTCTTCTCCCAGGGCATTCCTTAGCAAGATGTCCTGGTTTTCTGCAATTGCAATAGAGGGTTAATCCTCTCTTTCATTTAAATGATCCCCAACCTTTCCTGTACTGTGCGCTAGGATCATAGGATCTAACCTGCAACAAATTCTTTCTAGGATCCTGCATCCATTTGTTAGTCCAAACATTCTTTCTATGCATAGGTATAACATATCTTTCACGATTCTTATCAGATCTACTCATATCAAACCTGCTTTCATCTATTAGTGCCCCAGTTTTCAAGCTAGGACAAAATCTATCAAACATACCTAGATCCATACTTTTGAAACAAACAATTCCACTAATATTACTTTTTCAAAGCACAAAGCTTCCAGATTTAGAACTTTTCACTATTCTTACCTCTATCAAAGTACAGAGTTTGCAGATATTACCTCTTTTCTTTAGATCTGACCTCTTTCCTTGGCACAAAGCTCCTCAGGTCAAGTAGAATGTTGCGCACTAGGGAAACAGATCTACGCACGGATCTTTCAAAATTTCAGATCAAATATTTGCACAAAGATGCTTCTTTTTCAGTTCCCAGCAATCACAGTTTCAGGTCCCGACAATGGAACCATTTGTTGGCACAGGGGCAGACCCAGGGTTCAACGCTACAACAGTGCACCAACAAAACCCTAACTACTAGCCCTTTTAGAAACACCTGTGAAGAAGATGAATTCTCACCCGAGGTAGAGGCAAGGGTGGTTGCAGGACTCAGGTGTCTGCAACCTTAGCTGGGACACAGATATGTGATTGTAATACTTAACACAACACTTAGCACCAACAGTTCATCAATATTCCACCAATATCTACTGCACATATAGAACAGAGCATTGCATCATTCCTTAGATATGATTTATTTAAGCACTTTATCATAAAGAGGAGGTCCGATCTAGCAGATCAAGCACTAAGCACATTCACATAGGTCAGATCTAACATTCATACACATCATTAGCACAATGCATAAGCAGATTTATCTATCTATATCAAAGCACTTGGCAAGAGAAGATGTAAACACATCAAGATAAATCACAAAGCATAACAACATAACGTTTACATGGTTCATCCCCACCCTGGGGCTACCTCCACCAGCTCTTCTTCTTTATTGTCTTCAATCAATTGGTTACAAGAACAGAGCCATCAAAACCCTACTCTGCCTAGGATAAGAGATCTGCACGCACCTCGCCAGATCATCCTTCCCCAAGCTAGGTTACAACACTAAGCCTTCTACAGTCACTCGCACTTAGCTCTGTAAGCCTCACATAGGATGCACAGAGCACTTACAATCCTTCCATCACATAGATCTAGCACTTAGCCCAATATCACACAGATATATCAATCTCCCTCCTCCTACATAGCCTATACATCTATTTATACATTACAAAATAGGCCTAAACATGGGTAAAACCATGGGACGACATCCCATGCCTGTTACATATTCCCAAATCCCAAAAAGGACCCAAAAAGGGGCCGAGATCCCGTTATCTTTGCTTCGTCTTGCACTCCTCCTTCGACAGGATGTCGAAGTCCCAAAATAGGTCAAACTTAACCAAATCCCTCAAAACTTAGTAAAGGGCCAACAAGTAGCAATCAAGGAAAGATTGCATCTCAGAGTGGGAAATATGGCTTTTGAGTTTTTGTTTTATCTATTGTTGATGACAATTGACTTCAGGAATTGGGACAATTTTTTTTTATTTTTTGGATATATGAGTAATGCATTTTTGAAAACAATGTCAAATATAAATGAGATAAATTATGAAAATGTGCATGTGATGATGGGAGTCACAAGGAGGTGTTTTGATTAATTAACTATTTATGTTATGATTGTTAAGAGCTAAAGGGAGTCACAAGGGATCCCACCTACTAGTTATTATTTATTTAAAAATCCCTTATTATGATTATTAATCTTCCTCTTAACTAAAAGTTGGTTGAGTCTTTTAATTAACTTAACTAATGAGTTGGTTCAACTACTTCAACCAATTCTAATTTGTTTAAAGGCAAAAGGAAAGGGAGGAACAAGAGGAGGGATAGAAGGAGAAACATACTAAGGTTTGTTGTTTGAGTTTATGCTGAGATAGTTCAGTTTTCATTCAGTCCTTAATTCATCACAAGCCTAATTCTTTTTATGATGGCAGGGCCTTATTGTAGACAACAAGATTCAGGGCTGAATTACATCATCCAGACACCTTTTTTTCAAAGGTGTTGATCTATCTTTGATATTCTGTGTAGAATTGTCTATTTGTGAATTAGTTTTCATGACTGACAAAGGATATTGTGTAAAGTCGAGTGGGAAACAATCTGTGGCAAGATGATCCAGCTTTTAGAGTTTAGTTTTTTTATTTTCTGTCGGAGGTCCTTTTGTATGGTCCATCGGTGATCTCTAAGTTTGACTTTGGTCCTAAATTTCGGCATGAAATTTTTTAAAATAATGACTCTTTGGTGAATTGGAATGAAATAAATGATTTCTTTATGTCTCACCTGTCTTGATTATCATCTTGGTGTCTTTACTTCTATCTTTACATTTATTTTAGCAACTGTTATATTTAGAAAATTGCATAAAAAGTAAATTTCCAGCAAACTTTTTATTGATAAAAGAGTAGCCTAAGAACTTGTAATTAATACTTGTGAGTTAGGATGTTATTTTTGTTGGCTTTAAACATAGGGTGAGATTCCCATCTATTTTGCTTGAGCCAAGAAGAATCTAAAAATGATTGAGTAAGATTATTTCATATCTTTTTCTCAACACACCGGAAATGATATGACCCAAATAGTGAATTTTGTTCTGGAAGAAAGAACACTTCGACAAATTTCCATACAATTGGTTCTCTCTAAGGCAGGATAACACCACTCGCAAGTGTTCCTCATGTTCTCTTTCGTTCTTGGAATAGATGAGGATATCATCTAGAAAGACCTGTACAAAGCGGTTTAAGTACTTCAGGAATACACCATTCATGAGGTTCATGAATATTGTTGGGGCATTGGTCAAACTGAAAGGTACTACAACCAACTCGTAATGCCCAAACCGAGTTCGAAATGTAGTTTTAGGAATATCACCTTCCTTAATCCTTAACTGTTGATGCCCTGATCGCAAAAAAGGTTTTGAGAACAACGCTGTTCCTTTCATTTGATCAAAGAGATCATCTATCTGTGGTATTGGGTACCTATTTTTCATTGTAGCATGGTTCATGTAAGGTAACTAAAGAGGTGGGGGGGGCAGAGGGCCCATAGTGATAATAGTGGAGGCCATTCAATGTAAGGTGGACTATGTCCACTATATTATTAAATAAGGACCACTATGGTAGTTAGATATAATAAAGGGGTAGTTAGATATAATAAATGTAAGAGGACTTCTTAGAAGGTTCTACTTCTAGAAGATTCCTCCTCTAGAATGTTCTTAGGTGATGGTAGCACTATATAAAGGGGTTTAAGCAATATAATAGGATAGGAAGAGAATTATTGTATTTGGAGTGGTAGCTCAATAAGAGGATGCACCCTTGAAGAGGCAAGTGAACAGAAGAGGATCCCTTCCATAATAGGATCCATTGTATGGTGTTGCCCTACCTCAAGGGTTTGATAGTAATAAACGATATTTTGCATATTGTTCTTGTATATCTGTTGTGGTGCTTTTGTATTCAGTCTTTGGTTCTTAACAAGTGGTATCATAGCACTTTCCTTGGCAGACATTGTGGGCAAATAATTTTTATTTTTGCAGATTTTGTTTCGGAGAAGAAAAAAGAGGGATGTGACATTACATAACTTTTTGGTATATTTATGTGAAAAATTTGCAGAAATTGGTTGTATATCTGAGTTCCTCTCATAAAAACACCCAATTTGAAAAAAAAAATTGTCTGAAACGGAGTCCGGGAAGTCAAGATATTGAAGTTTTAAAATCTGCAATTTTTCAAGGTTTTTTCCGCGGACAACGACGCGATTGTTTTATTTCTGTAGCATCTGGAGGCCAAATTTGCCAAAACAAATTACATATCTGAGTTCCTCTCACAATTTCACCCAATTTCAAAAAACAAATCAGCCGAAAAGAAGTCTGGGAAATGACGTTATGAGCATTTTAAATTCAGTAGTTTTTCAGGGTTTTTTCGGAAAACGCCGCGATTTTCTGCAGTAATTTATTGTTCTATTTTTTGGGTTTTTTCGTGACGGCGGCAAGACTGCATATTTCATAGGGTGCTCAAATGGATATTTCTTCTCAAACCCTCAAATAAATTCTACATATTACTAAAGCATTCAAAGCCCAATTGTGTGGCACATTGCATGACCTTGCAGATGGCCTCAATGATATTTTTTCGTAGTATTCAAGATTCATTGGATAACATGCAGGGTAGATTTCTTATGGAGGATATCATGGATGAATATACTCAAGAAATATATTTTTGGTATGATTTCGAGGCTGATTGCGATGATTGGTATATGGATAGTTGTCATTTATGGGATGACAACCACTTCCATATTTTATTTGATGACTCTACTCCACCTTCTGTAGAGAACATCAATGTCCCACATCAGGAGCTAGTTACTAGTGTCCAACCTGCATATTCTACAATGGTATTGTTCCTTCCAGATTCATATTTGATCATCTCCCACTATGTGGATGGATATTCTTATTTGGATCCACATGATAGGTGTCATTATTGGGAGCATCATTTTCAGTTGGTTAATGGGTGCCAATATCTTCCATGTGGGGTTCACATGAGGAATTGGACATGGGACCCTAGTTTACAATGGCGGTTGGACTACTTCAACATGGTGGCTTCCATTTCTCAATGGGACCCTAGTTCTGTAGTTTACTTCAGCACTATGGTCCACACTTATCCATGGGACCTTGGTATATGGGTGTACATCAAGCGTTGAGGACAACGCTTTCATAAGGGGGATGGAATGTAAGGTATCTAGAGAGATAGTGGGGGGGGGCTAGAGGGCCCATGGTGATAATAGTGGAGGCCATTCAATGTAAGGTGGACTAGGTCCACTATATTATTAAATAAGGCCCACTATGGTAGTTAGATATAATAAAGGGGTAGTTAGATATAATAGATGTAAGAGGACTTCTTAGAAGGTTCTACTTCTAGAGGATTCCTCCTCTAGAATATTGATAGGTGATGATAGCACTATATAAAGGGGTTCAAACAATGTAATAGGATAGGAAGAGAATTATTGTATTTGGAGTGGTAGCTCAATAGGAGGATGCCCCCTCGAAGAGGCAAGTGAACAAGAGAGGATCCCTTCCATAATAGGATCCATTGTATGGTGTTTCCCTACCTCAAGGGTTTGATAGTAATAAAGGAGATTTTGAATATTGTTCTTGTATATCTATTATGGTTCTTTTGTATTAGGTCTTTGGTTCTTAATAGCTCAAGTCCCTGTAATCTATACATAGTCATAAGAAACCATCCTTCTTCTTCACAAAAATTACTGGTGCACCCCAAGGTGCGACACTACGCCTTATTAGTCCTAAGTCAAGTAGTTCTTTCAACTGCATCTGCAACTCACAAAGTTCTAGCATTGTCATCCTATACAGAGTCTTGGAAATTGGATCTACACTCGGTTTTATCTCAATATTAAAATCAAGCTTCCTCTCAGGAGGTAACCCTGACAACTCTTTCAAAAAAACATCCTTAAACTTCGACAATACTGGGTATTGATCCAAGGAAGGTCCTTTCCTTTCATTCACTACTTCCACTACATATAGTCGACACCCTTTCCTCATGCAACATTTAACCTTCATGGTCGAGATAAAGCGTAGAGACACCTTCCTCTGTACACCGTGGATCTCTATTGGCCTTGCTTCATCGTCAACACAAAGTACCCTTTTCGTGAAACAATCTACCATAGCTCGATGGGCTTCTAACCAATCCATTCCAATAATTAGTTCATACGTCCCCATAGTAGTGACCTATACCTTCAACCTAGTAGTACACACTCCCAGGTCTACTAGACAATTATCAATGCTAGGTCCTACTGCTTGTTTTTCCCCCGAAGTCATCTCGACTTGTTTAAATTCATCGTGCTCGTAGGCTGCCAACCCACACTTTTCTAATGCAGATGGTGAAATGAAACTATATGTAGCACCAGAATCAAATAAAATTTTAACATTGACATAATTTAGCATACCTGACGACTCCACCACCGTGGATTGATGTTTCGCCTGACAATTATTAACTGCTGCATAAATATGGTGGGTACTACTCGCTCTTCCCATCGAGACCTTTCCTTCTCTATGCATAAATCCTTCTTACAAACCTGGGCAGTCACGCTGGTAATGGGGTCCTCCACACCCCCAACACGTAACACGAGGTGGAACCTACGCTCTTCCCTATGACGGTCTCTGAAATGAGTTCCTTCCCCTAGAGCCCCTGCCCCTACTTGCTGCTCCCTGAGAAGGTCGTGGACCTACCTGTGTCGTTGGTGATGAGTGGGATGCTTCACTCACTGCCATTGAAATACCTGTAGCAATTGTTCTAGGTGCAACTCTATTACCATAAAGAGGTAGTCTAGAGCTCCCTCCCCTGGAGAAGGTCCTAGGGGCCTTCCCCACGAATCCAGGATGTTGCAGAAAGGTCGATCTCATACCTTCGTTTAAGCTCATATGCTCCTCTACATATTGTGCATTTTCAACTGCTTCCGCTACTGACGATGGTTTCCACATTTGTACCATGGCCCTTATCTTAGGGTTTAACCCATACACAAAACATTCTTCCCATCATTGATCGGTATCCATGTACGAGACATATTTTACCAACTCCATGAACTTGATCTCATACTCTTCCACAGTCCTATTTCCCTACACTAGAGCATGAAATGCTCCCACGTGTTGCTCCTCATAGTAAGAAGGCAAATATTTCCTATGGAACCTTTCCTCAAAAATTTTCCATGAGAAAGTGTCTGGGGTAAGGTGCAACTGTCTCTCTAGGTTACCCCACCAGTTCAAGGCATTGTCCCTCAACTGAAAGATTGTTATTTTCGCCTTTGATGTGGAATCATAGTCTCTTAAGGAAAAACATCGTGTCATTTCTTCCAACCATGCCTCCGCACATTCACTGGCATGACCCCCAACAAACTTTGGGAGTTTGATCTTCTGTAGCTCTCTAGTGATGTCCCCAGGTGGAGGCCCTCCCTCTGAGTCCCTCAACGCTTCAGGGTTACCCACTCCAGATGGTGGGGGTTCCACTTCGACATCTGGTGATTGGCGCCCCTTTAAAGTCTCATTAATAGCTTCCAAAGAGTGTAAAATGAGAGCTAATTCAGGTGATGGTGGTGGGAGCGCCGACATTGGCGGTCCTTGCGACGATGCCCCTCGGCCTCGATTCCTAACCATATGGAATAATTGAATCTGCATCAAACCAAATGCTTGTCAGGGAAGAGTCTAAGGCAGTTCACATTCATTCAACTTATACTTGTAAACATAGGGTTAGGCGTAAGTCTGTTTTTTTTACTTGTCTGTAAACATACGTTACTCTCTTTAGGGTAAGTGGATAAAGGTCGGGTAGAAAGCCTCTAAGCTTGGTAACTTGTTTAGGTAAGTTACTAACCCTCCTGTATTGCTACGTAAGCTAGCGTTGTGGGGCACTCGTTAATTACCCTTACTTACCTATTTGATCAAGCACCTAACCCAATTATAAAACACCTAATCTATCTATATATATATAATCACAATTTAATCGATTATATAGCTATATAATTCATTCATAATTCATTATAATCATTTTAAAATTTAACTTTTTACTAACTATTAAC